>ONZH01029094.1:0-37814 GCA_900303285.1 Rhinella marina
ATAGATAGATAGATTAGATAAATTTAAACATAGATATAATGATAGAAAAAGATAATAGATAGATAGATAGATAGATAGATAGATAGATAGACGCAGTAATGAAGGCAGCACAGCCAAAGTACACAGGTGAAGGTGTACCAGCGGCTCCGGACGAGATCCAGTCCACTTGAATGTGACAGCTTTTCCTGTTTTGGTCGGTGAAGCGTGGCAGAATCCAAAATTTTCATTTCTCATTATTATAATTGTTTTTAATATTTCTTGAATATACTGTGGGACATAATTGTATTCTCTACTTATATATAGGGATACTTATGGAGGGGCCGTCACACATGGATACCTGCGTTCTGGTACATGTGAGGTGATGGGAGTGATGACACACATCCCATTCACGAACATGGAACATTACAGGGTACCGTATACTTAGAATACTTATCAGGGGAAGTGATTTTTGGGATAACTTCTTTATGGTCCAAGATGGAACAATATGGATTGTCCCGATCTGGTCACCACATAGGAGTACACGGGAGTGTCCTTCCTTTGTTGGTTTGACCCCCCTGCTTTACTTTAATTACATTATATCTACATGAGCGGCCTCTGTAAGATTTATGATTCCTTTCCTAATATCATTACGACAATGTAGATGAAACATTTTGATCCCATGAAGTATATATATTTATACACATTTTTTTGGAACAATAATGTTCATGAATATATCCTAAGATGTTCGTCTATGCTGATACACAATCGCATTTGATGTGCGCTCCAAGATGGATCGCATAGTTTCTCTATTAGAATACGTTATATACTTTTTACTTTTTTCTTCCTGGATCTGATCACATGACCGCTTTTTGCAATCACGTGTGCGTTCCAAGGTGGAACGCATCGCGCGCATGCGCAGTAGGCCCGCTACGACGCCGATCATCAAGGAAAAGTACACAGAATGCTGGTGGGTTAATTTTATATGTACTTACCTGATATATTACACGTGTGATACATAGATGCTTATGATTCACTTATGATGTTCAATTAGCACTATATGTATATATGGAGTATGATTTTTTTTCCCACTTTTCTAATCATCATGTGTAACACTTTAATATGTATATATGTATATACGTTGTTATATAGAATCATGTTTGTAACATATTGTTTTATATGATTGTGATATAATTAATGTAATCATGACACTTGATTGACACATGACTTATAAATACTTAACACTGCTGTATTTTTTATGGATGCTTGAGAAAAGTCCCAGTGTGAGGACTGAAACGTCGCTCCTGGTGAAATAAATCACTATTTGATTTAAGCACATCTCTGGTGGTGCTGCGGATTTTGTTATTTTTAGATACATAGATAGATAGATAGATACTAGCTAGAGATGATGGATACTAGCCAGAGATGATAGATAGATAGATAGATAGATAGATAGATAGATAGATAGATACTAGCTAGAGATGATGATAAAGGTAAAGTGCATGTGCAAACAATTACATCATTAGTCAATTACATCATCTCAAAATATCATAGCCAGTGCAAAAAAAAATACCATTAACACGTTCCCGACCTAGGACGAGAATGCTCGTCCTAATATGGCGTTACTTACGCCCTAGGACGAGCATTCTCGTCCTAGGGTTAACGTGCTGCTGCTGCCCCGCTGCCGCAATCTGCAGCAGGGGCCCGGCTGATACTAACAGCCGGGCCTCTGCTGTATCCTCCAGCACCGGTGATTACACCGATGCCGGCGGATTAACCCGCGATCACGTATGACGCGATCACGCTGACCGCGGCATACAAGGCAATTGCGGCAGCTTTTTAAAGCCATCGGGTCCCCGTGAGGCGGTGGGGGGGGGCGATGATTGAGATGGAAGCCCCGATGCCTTGCCCAGAGGCATCGGGACTCCCATCTACAGAAGCCCAGGAGACCCAGCCACAGCGCTGGGTCTCCTACGCAACGGTCAGCGCCTCACAGTGTGAGACGCTGACAGTTGAATGCAGCACAATACAGATGTATTGTGCTGCATTCAATCAGGGATCAGACCCTGAAATGTTAAAGTCCCTTACTGGGACATAAGTGAAATGTTAAAAAAAAGTTAAATAAAAGTGTTTTAACAAAAAAATAATAAAAAAAAAAATAAAGTTTCAATAAAAAAAAATACCCTTCCCCATAAAGAAACACATAAAAATAGAAAATTAAAAAAAAATATATGCATATTAAGTATCGCCACTTCTGTAAAAACCTGCTTTATTAAAATATCACATGATCCAGCCCGCCCGGTCAACACCGTAAAAAATAAAAAATAAAAACTGTCTAAAAAAAGTCATTTTTTGTCACATTTCATCACAAAAATTGTAATACCTAGCGATCAAAAAAGCGGATGCCCCCAAAAATAGTACCAATCTAATCGTCATCTCATCCCGCAAAAAATGAGCACCTACCTGAGACAATTGCCCAAAAAATAAAAAAACTACAGCTCTCTGACTATGGAGACACTAAAACATGATTTTTTTGTTTCGAAAAGGATATTATTGTGTAAAACTTAAATAAATAAAAATAAGTATTCATCTTAGGTATCGCCACATCCGTAAAAACCTGCTCTACAAAAATATAGCATGTTCTCTCCCCTCAGGTGAACACTGTAAAAAATAAAAAATAAAAACTGTCTAAAAAAAGCCATTTTTTGTCACATTTCATCGCAAAAAATAATACCAAGCGATCAAAAAAGCGTATGCCCCCAAAAATAGTACCAATCTAATCGTCATCTCATCCCACAAAAAATGAACACCTACCTGAGACAGTAGCCCAAAAAATAAAAAAACTACAGCTCTCTGACTATGGAGACACTTAAACATGATTTTTTTGTTTCAAAAAGGATATTATTGTGTAAAACTTAAATAAATAAAAATAAGTATACATGTTAGGTATCGCCACGTCCGTAAAAACCTGCTCTACAAAAATATAGCATGATCTCTCCCCTCAGGTGAACACTGTAAAAAATAAAAAATAAAAACTGTCTAAAAAAAGCCATTTTTTGTCACATTTCATCACAAAAAATGTAATACCAAGCGATCAAAAAAGCGTATGCCCCCAAAAATAGTACCAATCTAATCGTCATCTCATCCCGCAAAAAATGAGCCCCTACCAGAGACAATCGCCCAAAAATATCACACGATCTAACCTGTCAGATGAATGTTGTAAATAACAAAAGATAAAAACAATGCCAAAACTGCTAGTTTTTGTTACCTTGCCTCACAAAAAGTGTAATATAGAGCTACCAAAAATCGTATGTACCCTAAAATAGCACTAACAAAATTGCCAACTTATCCCGTAGTTTCCAAAATGGGGTCAGTTTTTTGGAGTTTCCTACTCTAGGGGTGCATCAAATGTGACATGGCAACTTAAACGGTTTCCAGTGAAATCTGCCCTGGTGTTCCTTTCCTTCTGCGCCCTGCCGTGTGCCTGTACAGCAGTTTACGATGACAAATGGGGCATTTCTGTAAACTACAGAATCAGGGTAATAATTACTGAGTTTTGTTTGGCAGTTAACCCTTGCTTTATTCTCAGAATAAAATGATGCATATGGAAAATCTGCCAAAAAAGTGAAATTCGGAAATTTTGGCTACATTTTTCTTTAATTCTTGTGGAACACCTAAAGGGTTAATAACGTTTGTAAAATCAGTTTTGAATACCTTGAGGGGTGTAGTTTCTAAAATGGGGTCATTTTTGGGTGGTTTCTATGATGGAAGCCTCACAAACTGACTTCAAACCTGAACTGGTCCTTAAAAAGTGGGTTTTGGAAATTTTGTGAAAAATTTCAAGATTTGCTTCTAAATTTCTAAGCCTTCTAACGTCCCAAAAAAATAAAATGTAATTTTGAAAGTGATCCAAACCTGAAGTAGACACATGGGGAATGTAAAGTCATAACTATTTTTGGAGGTATTACTATGTATTTTAAAAGTAGAGAAATTGACATTTGGAAATTTGCAAATTTTTCTAAATTTTTGGTGAATTTGGTATTTTTTTTATAAATAAGAATTAAATATTTTGACTCAAATTTACCACTGTCATGAAGTACAATATGTGACGAGAAAACAATCTCAGAATGGCCTGGATAAGTAAAAGCGTTCTAAAGTTATCACCACATAAAGTGAGACATGTCAGATTTGCTAAAAATGGCCTGGTCCTTAAGGTGAAAAATGGCTGGGTCCTTAAGGTGTTAAAGTGCATATGCAAATGTGTACAGCATGTAAATAGTGCAATACAAGATCATAGTGCATAATCAGACATCACAGTCATGACTATAATCGTGTAAATGGCATAATAAATCCATAATCATGTGACAAGTTAAATAAAAAACCAAAGTAAAACAAACACACATTTAACCCCTTCAACCCCGGGCCTGTTTTCACCTTCCTGCCCAGGCCATTTTTCGCTAATATGACATGTGTCTCTTCATGTGGTAATAACTTTGGAACGCTTTTACTTATCCACGCCATTCTGAGATTGTTTTCCTGTCGCATATTGTGCTTCATGACAGTAGTAAATTTGTGGAAAATATTTCATTTTTATTTATAAAAAAAATACCAAATTTAGCAAAATTTTTGAAAAATTGCAAATTTCCAAATTTCAATATTTCTACTTTCAAAATACATAGTAATACCTCCAAAAATAGTTATTATTTTACATTCCCAGTATGTCTACTTTATGTTGGCATCATTTTATAAATGTCATTTTACTTTTTTCAGACGTTAGAAGGCTTAGAAGTTTAGAAGCCATTTTTCAAATTTTCAACAAAATGTCCAAAACCATTTTTTTAAGCACCAATTCAGATATAAAGTGATTTTGAGGGGCATATGTGATGGAAACCACCCATAAATGACCCCATTTTAGAAACTACACCCCTCAAATTATAAAAAACTGATGTTACAAAGATTGTTAACCCTTGAGGTGTTCCACAAGAATTAAAGGAAAATGATGAAATTTCAAAATTTCACTTTTTGGTAGATTATTCATGTTAATATTTTTTTTCTTGCAATACAGCAAGGATTAACAGCAAACTAAACCTCAATATACATTACTCTGATTCTGCAGTTTACAGAAATACCCCATATGTGGTGGTAAATGTCTCTATGGGTTTGTGGCAGTGGTCAGAAGGAAAGGAGCGCCATAAGAATTTTGGAGGCAGATTTTGCTAGAATGGTTTTTAGGCACCATTTTGTAATTGAGAGACCCTGACGTACACCTAGAGCAAAAACCCTCAAAAAGTGAACCCATTTTAGAAACTATACCCTTCAAAGAATATATTAAGGGGTGTAGTGACCACTTTGACCCCCTAAGCGTTTTACGGAATTTGGAAACACTTGGCTGTGAAAATGAAAAGTTTCATTTCTTCCAATAAAATGTTGCTTTAGCCCCAAATTTTTCATTTTGACAAGGGGTAACAGGAGAAAAGCACCCCATAATTTGTTCCCCATTTTCTCCTGAATACGGCAACACCCCATATGTGGTGGTAAACTGCTGTGGTGGCACATGGCAGGACTCAGAACAGAACGAGCGCCATATGGATATTGCAGAACAGATTTTGATGGATTGGTTTGCGGGAGCCATTGATTTTTATATTTTTGAGTTATTGTCTTATGTGGAGGCTCATTTTTTGCGGGATGAGGTGACGTTTTCATTGGTACCATTTTGGGGTAAATAAGACATTTTGATTGCTTGGTATTACACTTTTTGTGAGTCAAGGTGAAAAAATAGCTGTTTTGGCATAGTTTTTAAAAACATTTTTTTACAGCATTCACCTGAGAGGGCAAATCATGTGATAATTTTACAGAGCAGGTTGTTATGAACGCGGCGATACCCAATATGTCTAAAATTTTTATTTTTATTAAATTTTACACATTAGATTTATTTTTGAACAGAATAAAATCATTTTTTGTGTTGCTATTTTCTGAGAGCCATATTTTTTTTATTTTTTGGCCGATTGTCTCAGATAGGGTCTCATTTTTTGCCGGACGAGATGACGGTTTGATTGGTCCCATTTTGGGTTAAATACGCCTTTTTGATCGCCTGCTATTACACTTTTTGTGAGGCAAGAGGGAAAAAAATGGCTGTTTTGGCATAGTTTTTAAAAAAAAAAATTTTTTGCAGCATTCACCTGGGGGGCCATCTCATGTAATATTTCTATAGAGCAGGTTGTTACGGACACGGCGATACCCAATATGCCGAACATTTTTATTTTTGGAAAGTTTTAGACATTAGATTTATTTTTGAACAGAATAAAATCTTTTTTTTTGTGTTGCCATTTTCTGAGAGCCATATTTTTTAAATTTTTCGGGCGATTGTCTCAGGTAGGGTATCATTTTTGCGGGACAAGATGACGGTTTGGTACCATTTTGGGTTAAATACGCCTTTTTGATCACCTGCTATTACACTTTTTGTGAGGGAAGGTGACCAAAAAATGGCTGTTTTGGCACTGTTTTTTTTTACTGCGTTCACCTGGCGGGGTGGATGATGTTATATTTTTATAGAGCTGGTCGATACGGACGCGGCGATACCTAATATGTATACTTTTCTTTTTTTCCCCTTTTATTTTACAATTTTTTAAACTTTATTTTGGGAAAAGTGTACTTTTTTTTACTTGAAACTTTTATTTTTTTGTAAAACTTTATTTTTTAACTTTTTTTTGTAACTGTTGTACTGTACTGTTGTATTGTAATGCATTGGCTGTAAGTGTTATTACTCAATGTAATACACTTACAGCCTGCTTCCTGTGCGATCCAGGGGGCTGGATCACACAGGCAAGCAGGAATAGCAGCCACGATGCCTAAGGAAGGCATCGAGCTGCTATCCAAGCCATCGGGTCCCCGTCACAGCAGCGCGGGGACCCGATGGACTCCCCTTCCTCCCACCCGCATCGCATGTGCCGCGGTCAGCGCTGACCGCGGCACATCGAGGGTTAATACGCCCTCATCGGTGAAAACACCGATGTGGGCGTACGCATCAGGGGTTCGGCTACTGGGCACAGCCATTGGGCCACCAATGAAAGTGCAGTTGTTAACTTCTTGATGCTTTCAGGAGAAGACTGCAGGAGGGACTGTGGCTGACAGAGACTGCCTCTCAGACAGTGAAGGAAATAACATGAAGCCTGCCCTGAACCCCCTGGTGAGTCTGTGGTGTGGACAGTGTAAGACATGAGGTGAAGTGTAGAGGAGGAGGAGCAGCAGCAGCACCTAGCCTGCAGTGTGTGTTTCCCATTCTCATCGCCCAGTCCCAGTGTGTGTGCTTCCTCCAAGCACCAAAGTCTCTGTTCTAGAAAAAGCCAGCTGCCCCAGGCTCCACCACCACACCTACAGGGTCACAATGGGGGAGGGGGGCTTTATTACTACAGGAGGCACTATGAGGAAAATTATCTCTATTAGGCTTCATTCACATAGCCATGGTGTAGCTTTGCCCGTGTTGTGGACCCCAAACCGCAGGTCTGTGAAACATGGGCACTGGCCATGAGCACACTGCATTGTGGCATAGACCCATTGACTTCAATGGGTCCGCGATCCACAAGATACGGCAAAAGTTAGAACATGCCCTATCTTTTGGTGTACCTACCGGATTGCGGACCCATTGAAGTCAATGGGTCTGCGCCACAATGTAGTGTGCGCATGGCTGGTGCCCGTGTTTTGCAGACTAGCAGTTTGTGATTAGCAACATGGGTACAGTGACACTATGGCTATGTGAATGAAGCCTTATGAGACATTATTACAACTAGTAGGGATACTATTGGGGGGTGTTATAATTATTTGCCACAATATACAGGGCACTTCTACTTAGAGTTGTCATGATACCAAAATTTTGATTCGATTTCGATACCAAGAAAAAGTATTCGATACTCGATACCATTCGATACCATGCCGAAAAAATCTGTGTGCCCCATCAGACCTCAGATCAGCCCACTGTGCCAGCATCAGACCTCAGATCAGTCCACCGTGCCCCCATCAGACCTCAGATCAGCCCACCGTGCCCCATCAGACCTCAGATCATCTTATTGTGCCCCCATCAGACCTCAGATCAGCCCACCGTGCCCCCATCAGACCTCAGATCATCTTATTGTGCCCCCATCAGACCTCAGATCAGCCCACCGTGCCCCCATCAGACCTCAGATCAGCCCACCGTGCCCCCATCAGACCTCAGATCAGCTTATTGTGCCCCCATCAGACCTCAGATCAGGCCCACTTGTGCCCCCATCAGACCTCAGATCAGCCCACCGTGCCCCCATCAGACCTCAGATCAGCTTATTGTGCCCCCATCAGACCTCAGATCAGCCCACCGTGCCCCCATCAGACCTCAGATCAGCCCACCGTGCCCCCATCAGACCTCAGATCAGCCCACCGTGCCCCCATCAGACCTCAGATCAGCCCACCGTGCCCCCATCAGACCTCACATCAGCCCACCGTGCCCCCATCAGACCTCAGATCAGCCCACTGCACCCCCATCAGACTTCAGATCAGCCCACCGTGCCCCATCAAACCTTAGATCAGCCCACTGTGCCCCCATCAGACCTCAGATCAGCCCACCGTGCCCCCATCAGACCTAAAATCAGCCCACCGTGCCCCCATCAGATCAGCTC
Source organism: Rhinella marina (assembly GCA_900303285.1). Taxonomy (NCBI): domain Eukaryota; kingdom Metazoa; phylum Chordata; class Amphibia; order Anura; family Bufonidae; genus Rhinella; species Rhinella marina. Next base: position 8,622 of record ONZH01029094.1, read on the forward strand.
AGCCCACTGTGCCCCCATCAGACCTAACATCAGCCCACTGTGCCGCCATCAGACCTAACATCAGCCACCTGTGCCCCCATCAGACCTCAAATCAGCCCACTGTGCCCCCATCAACCTAACATCAGTCCGCTGTGCCCCCATCAGACCTCAGATCAGCCCACCGTGCCCCCATCAGACCTCAGATCAGCCCACCGTGCCCCCATCAGACCTCAGATCAGCCCACCGTGCCCCCATCAGACCTCAGATCAGCCCACTGTGCCCCCATCAGACCTCAGATCTGCCCACCGTGCCCCTATCAGACCTCAGATCAGCCCACCGTGCCCCCATCAGACCTCAGATCAGCCCACCGTGCCCCCATCAGACCTCAGATCAGCCCACCGTGCCCCCATCAGACCTCAAATCAGCCCACCGTGCCCCCATCAGACCTCAGATCAGCCCACCGTGCCCCCATCAGACCTCAGATCAGCCCACCGCACCCCATCAGACCTTAGATCAGCCCACCGTGCCCCCATCAAACTTCAGATCAGCCCACTGTGCCCCCATCAGACCTCAGATCAGCCCACCGTGCCCCCATCAGACCTCAGATCAGCCCACCGTGCCCCCATCAGACCTCAGATCAGCCCACGTGCCCCCATCAGACCTAACATCAGCCCACTGTGCCCCCATCAGACCTAACATCAGCCAACTGTGCCCCCATCAGACCTAACATCAGCCCACTGTGCCCCCATCAACCTAACATCAGCCCGCTGTGCCCCCATCAGACCTCAGATCAGCCCACCGTGCCCCCATCAGACCTCAGATCAACCCATCGTGCCCCCATCAGACCTCAGATCAACCCACCGTGCCCCCATCAGACCTCAGATCAGCCCACCGTTCCCCCATCAGACCTCAGATCAGCCCACCGTGCCCCCATCAGACCTCAGATCAGCCCACCGTACCCCCATCAGACCTCAGATCAGCCCACTGTGCCCCCATAAGACCTCAGATCAGCCCACCGTGCCCCCATCAGACCTCAGATCAGCCCACCGTGCCCTCATCAGACCTCAGATCAGCCCACTGTGCCCCCATCAGACCTAACATCAGCCCACTGTGCCCCCATCAGACCTAATATCAGCCCACTGTGCCCCCATCAGACCTAACATCAGCCCACTGTGCCCCCATCAACCTCAGATTAGCCCACTGTGCCCCATAAGACCTCAGATCAGCCCACCGTGCCCCCATCAGACCTAACATCAGCCCACTGTGCCCCCATCAACCTCAGATCAGCCTACTGTGTCCCATAAGACCTCAGATCAGCCCACTGTTCCCCCATCAGACCTAACATCAGCCCACTGTGCCCCCATCAAAATAAAATAAAAAAATCTCTTACCTGTCCTGTGCCGCGGCTCCGCTCCGGGTCCGGCGCTCCTCTTCTTCTCTTCCCGGCGCTGCACTGTCACCTGACTGCGTGCAGCGTCAGGTCAGAGTGCGCGCACTACATCCTGACCGCGTACAGCAGCGCAGGCCCGGAGAAGAAGAGGAGCGCCGGACCCAGAGCGGAGCCGCGGCGCAGGACAGGTAAGAGAATTTTTTATTTTAGTATCGCAAAATAGGAAATTCCGGTACCGAATCGATACTGGTATAAAAGTATCGATTCAGTATCGAATTATCGATACCCGAGGCAACCCTACTTCTACTAACGAGTTCTTTCTGGAGCATTATCACTATTGGGGCATTATTACTAATGAGAGCACTCTGGGAGACAATTATTACTATTAGTGGGACTTTTGGGGAGCTCTGTTATTACAGGGGGACTATCTGTATGGCATTATTTCTACAGTATAGTGTTTGGGGTCATTGGGGAGCACAATCAGCATGGTATTGAGGGTAGCAGCAGGATAACACTGTTGGAAGATCGGGAGGAGGATGATAGAAAAGTGAGAAACTTAAGGTGCCATTTTTTTTAACTACTGGGCTACTCCTTTAATTCTAGGGTGTTTGTGATTCAAGAATATTATATTTAGAGCATTTTTAGGGTGTGAAATTGAGGCGTGGCTTCTAAAAGAGGGCGTGGCATATGTCCATAGAAATTTAGAGCTGTCCGTGATTTTTGGTTCAGTTGTCCAGAAAAATTTAAAGAGAAGGTTGGCAACTCTGATTGTGATTGTCCATATTGCTTCCTTTAGTGGCTTCATTCATTTTTCCATCACATTATACACTGCTCCTTTCTAGGGATTACAACTATCGTGCAATCCAGCAGAAGTGGCCGTGCTTGCACACTATAGGAAAAATCAGTGGCCTATATACACTTCCACGGTCCCGGCTATCAAAGAGGTCAGTGCCTTTTTCTGTAGTATGCAAGCACAACAACCACTGCTGGATTGCAGGGTGGTCGTAACCCCTGGAAACAAGCAGTATGTCATGGAAAAATGAATGAAGCCAGCAAAGGAGGCAATATGTGCAGTGGACCGGACCGCAGGTGCAATGTGTGAGTGTGGTGGCCTGGTGGGTGAGCCAGTGTGCAGTGATGAGAAGGAAGGCAGTGGATCTCTTCTGGGCACACTGTGGTGTTGAGGGATCTCCTGCCAGATGTTGGTTGAGGTGCCCTGGATAGTATAGGTTTTAGGTGTAGGGAAGGCAGGGTCTATGAGGTTTGTGACACCAGTACTCTTGGGTGCAAATGAGGTGGTGAAATAAAGAGGAGTCCATTTGAATAAAGGAATGGAACATTTACTGAGAATTACTTCCCTCGAGGTAGATGTATAGATTATTGCAATGTAAAGCGGTAGTTGTAATCCAAAGGACTGGGATTTCTGGGTTCAATTCAGATGTGCTGTGTTCAGTATTTCTACATTTCTTTTCATTTATCCACTATCTACCTGTATGCTACACATCTGTCATCCACTCCACTACTGGATCATCTCCTCCTTCTAAAATTTCTTCTATTATATGTCCTCTTCTGTCTATCTAGTTTTCCGCCAGTATTAATATGTGTTTCATTAATATGGTTTTTCCAACCGATTATTGGCAGTTCTGCCTAACTGTAAGTCCTATGGGTGTATGAGTACCATGAACCACACAAGGGAACTGCTATAAGTAAAGTCCGGTTCTGCGGTCTTGTGAACAACTGGCTTTGTTACAGTAATTCAGAGATTTCTTTTCATTTGCAGCTGATGATAACAGAGCCAACATTCTCTCTACAGGAATCTGCTGAATAATCTACAAATCTACAAATTTTGCAGTTTTATTTAAAAAATTCAGAGAATGTTTGGGAACATGTTTGCAGAGGCTGAAGATCTGGTGGAGATGACCAGATTAATGATGAACTGAAACATTACAGTAGTACAACAATACCACAAACATACTTTATTGCTTAATTTATATATTTATAATTTATTTTCTCCATTCCAATGCTCCCAAATCTCATTTATGGTTCTAGGTGATGGTATTGTACAACCCTCATTTGATCAAGTCTAATATGCACTGGTGAGTATTGATAAGTTGTTTGGTGCCAGCTTCTAAGAATAGTTACCCTTGATAATTTGGAGCCAATTCTAAATGATTGCACATGGTCAAAACCAACCTGATCATTTTTGTGGCTACATTTGAAATATCAACTAGGCCTGTGGAAAATGTGAGGATGACTTCTTTTTCTTTTTTCTTTCTTATGTAAGCATAATCAACAAACCCATAGATTAAGAGTGTTCTTCAAGGGCCAAGGTTTGTGACTTTATCCAAACACACCTAACCAACTTTGTACCTTTTAATACTCTGGGCTTTGTTTGGTTGAGTAGAAACTGAACAATACCATTGTGATCCAGGGACCAAAAAGTTGCCTCATATTATTTCTGCAGCAGCATGAAAAGCCTCTCTGAGAAACATGAATAGATCCACCACGAAGATTGTTCCTAAAAAAGGTCACATTTTTATTTAAGATGGACTGAGTCAAGGCACCAATTCAACTTAGGGTCAAGACATTTTTTCAGATATTGGAGAGTTTTATAACTAAGATACAGTCAAAGGTCAGTTTAAACATACTGTATGGTAGCTGGAACATGAAATGCAGGGCGATCTGCTCTACCGTAAATCACTTTATATGTAATACAGTGCCAACGTTCTAACAACAACTTTGGATATATAGGCTATCCCTTCTTCCCCTTCTCCCAGTTTGTAATAGGACAGTGTTGCCTGAGAGTTGGATCACTTTTCCTGCATGTCTTGTCACCTGTGCCACCATTTTTTGTTGCATTTCTTTTTTTTTTTGCTTTACTGTCTTTAAAGGGGTTGTCCAGAATTTTAAATGTCAGCCCACCAGTAGGACCTGTAAAGAGAGCTATCCTTACCTGTCAGGCTCTGTAGCTTCCAGGCTGTCTCTATTGGACTTCTGGTCCAGCATGTAAACTTCCTGCATGAATGGGTTCACATGTGCCATTGAAGCAAATGACTGGCCTTAGTGGTGATGTGTCCCCAAGTGGCACATGACTCAGTAGTGCTGGGCCTTTTGGGGACAAGAGCTGAGCAGTGAGGAGCAGGGGTAGGACACAAAAAAAATCACTGCCAACTCATTTAAGATTCTGTGTAACTTCTCGGACTGTTGCCCACATCATGGCAGACTATTCATTTTTGTGCGTGGAGCCGAAGTCATGCAAACTTTAAATATGAATTGTATCTGTGTTGATCTATTGATGGTTTGTTTAAAAAATGATGAAAAAGCTCAAATAAAAGACAAAATAAAAAAAAAGGCGAGATTCTATGTTCATCCAAGCAAAGGTCACATTTTTCCCAGACATTCAAAGCTTAGGGGTTTTAAACATACCCCTGTACACAGAATAGGAGTTGTATCTGCTTGGTAAGGGTCCAACCACCCCCACTCATCACAAGAACAGGGGTTCAGTGTCCCTTTAGTATAAATGGAGCAGTAGCCAAGCATGCACACTGTTCATCTCTCAGGGATTGCTGAAGATTAAAATACACTCACACAATTATTCAGCACATCCTGCAGGATAAATGAAATATGCAGGTGCACATAACCATAATGAAAAAGGAAGAAAAAATAAGCCATATGGCAGCACTCTATAAAATATATAATGTACATGTACACTAATACCACATTTACTATACATGAGGTGCCTTGCAAATATATCTGCACCCATCCACCACTACAAAGCAACCTCAGTTTGGATGAGAACCTAACTCGATTAAATACCTATCGCTGTGCTGTTCATAGGCACCAAAACTTAAGGAGAGCAGAACCCAGAAATATATGCTGTGTCTGCTACAACTGTTACCTTTCAGGAGAGCAGGCCACACTATTTTGCATTGCTCCATACCAGTCTGCACTGCGGATATTTGCTAAGTACCTCCTGTTTTCTGGATTCTTTTGGATTGGTAGGTAGGTTTGTAGTGGGATCTACAGTCAGTCCACACCCAGGCTCCAAACATAGATATTCCCCCTAGCAGGAAGAGATTGCAGGTTGTAGCTGTTGGGATCATTACTGGGAGAAAAATGGAGGCCTCAGAGAGTGTCAGTGTTGGCTATGAGACTTCGGGCTAAGGGCTCATTCACACGACCTGTCAGGCAGGTGGCTGAAATGCACTCCAAGATTTGTGAGGCTAGTACTGCATCCGTTCCACAATTTTGCAGAAACAGGTGTGACTCATTCGTCAAAAAAAATACAGAAACATTCTCTCTATTCTTTTTCCGCAATTGGAATGGAGAGGCATAACACATATATTGACCGCTGCTGCCATTCATGCATATTATTTAGCCATGCATGGTTAAAATATAATATGATTCTGGCCTTTTTTGGGTCACCTTGGAATAAAAAAATGTGATCAAAAAGTCTTACATAACCCCCATATGGTACAAATAAAACTCTCACACAACTGTCAGTACCCTTACTGAAGACCGCACCAATTCATTCATAACTTCTAGTAGAAATAATAAAGGAATGGCAGGATATAGAGCCATAAGAATAGATGTTCCAGAATTGTTATTACATGGGGAATGCATGTCAGGAGCGGTGACAGGTCCTCTTTAATAGGGTTATGCGAGTTCAGAGCTTAACCCGGACATACTCACATTTTTACCCAGGCAGCCCTCCTAATATGGGTTAAACTGGCATTAAATGAGATGTGTCTGCTGGCCCGTCCTCTTCCTCGCCCCTTTTTTTAGTACTGGCATATGTGGTGTGGAAGGGGAAGAAGTCACAGATTAGGCCGAATCTAAAAAAATATATGCGTATATGTAATCATAAATGACCCCCTATATGTTTAAAAGGTTCCTCAGTACTTTACATGGTATCTTACATAGTGGCGCTTAAAAATAGCCTTCATACGGCTATATCGATGGATGAATAGAAAAGCTTTGGAAGTGGTAATAAAAAACTAAAAAACTGCTGCCAAAACAATGTCAGGAAGGGGTTAATAACTTGAGGACTCTAGTAAAAGACTGACAGCAATTTTGCCGCTTACCTGGCATCCAAATGTTCATTTATATAAAATGACTCTCCGCATACTTTACAGTATGTTGTTACTCCATATTATTCCAGTCATGTTGGATATTTCACCACTTCACAGTAGTTTGATCCTTGAAAATGAAATGATTATATAATGTGAAAATACCAAAGACTGTGAAATGTGATGTTTATATTTCAAAGTTAAATTGGCCGGAGGAATCATTTTCCTTTGAAGTTAATCACAAAGCAATGTTTTGGACCCTCCTTTGTATACACAGTCATGCTCCAAGTACTTCTCGGTGTTAGCACCATTCATTGAAGCTAATTAGAGGTTATATGATCATGGTAATAGCATTAACATGCTTATGTCACTTTTTATTGTAGTCACCTTAATTGTTCACATTTTTGAGATTTAAACAAACTCCAAGTTTAGCTCCACTACAAAGGTTTTAAGATTGTATATTTTCTCTAATAATGCTGCCATTTATATACCTTTTGTTGTTAATGTTAATACTTGTGACTATTAAAGCCTAAACTACTGTGAGTAAAGTCATGCCTTTCATGTGGTGGAAAGGTAGAGCATGATGTGACTAAAAACTACTAAAATTAACCCCCACAGAAACTCTTTGCTGACTTACTGGACTAACAGACTAACAGATTTGCAATGATAATCTTCTATCTGTTTCTGCATAAAATAGAAAACTAAACTTGATTGATACATTCAGGAGTCATGGGGGTGGAGCCACTCTCCTGAGGAGTCATGCTGGCAGGAGGCAGGGTGTACTGGCCTTGCCTTTTATAGCTGATCGTGGCATCTGATATTGATAACAGTACAAAGTGTACAATTTAAAAAAAAAAAAAAAACCCTGATCCATTTGCTCGCAATGGCCCTGTCTACTGCCATCTTGCTTGAAAGTTTAGCAAGCATTGTGACGTCATATGTCACTGCACACAGGATTTCGGCCGAGATCTCCAAGCAAGATGTCGTCGGCTGGCCCGTTGCGAGCCAATGGATCAGGTAAGTATTTTTTTTTTTTTACACTATTTCAGGTTAAATTGCTACTGCAAAGTACAAGAAAATTCGGCTACACAGTGAATCAAATTTATCCTTGAATCGAATGTCAATAAAGTCAGGAAGAGATTCGGTCAGCATGACTCCTTAAGAGAACAGCTCCACTTCCACTGTGCCTGTGCTGGATACTGAAGCATACGGCACAGTGCGAGACCTTAGGAGAAGTCAGGGCCATGTGTGATCATGTTTACACTGCCTGGCCCTGTCAGTCAAAGTGCATAGCACGTGGTAATTGAAGAGAGAGCTAAGCTTCTAGGTGTAATGGCAATGCCCCCGTTGCTCCTAGAGGCTCATTTGCATATGTTAAAACTTTATTTTTGTGGGATCAACACAACTGCCACGTGCACATGTAACAGGTTTCATAGGTACATATCTGCTGACAGACGCCCTTTCATTCTGTATGTCTTTATATTGGGCAGTAGTGTATAGTAGTGTAGTAGTAGTCTATTTTGTTTTTAAAGAGAACCTGTCACATTGAAAATGCAGCCCAATCTGCAGACATCATGTTATAGAGCAGATGGAGTTGAGCAGATTGCAATATAGTTTTTTATGCCGTTTAATTATAGTTTATTTACTTAAATCTCTCCTTTTTCTATGCTTAGGATTCCAGTGGGTGGTCTCATCAGTGATTGACAGCCTCCTCTTTATGAGTGTGAATACAGCTATAGAATCACTGAGTAACGCCACCCACTGGACTCCTAAGTCCATAATGAGTAGAGGTTTAAGTCAATAAATGGCAAGTTCTACTGAATCTTCTCTAGTAAAACCATATTTCAATCTGCTCAGCTCCCTCTGCTTTATAGCATGCTTTTTTGGCGATTTTTATGGTGACAGTTTCACTTAAAGTAACCATTAGCTTTCTGCAGAGATGATTCAGATGTCACTGTGTAACCCTAGCTGAACTATGGAAGCCTATTACAGAAATTTCAGTTGGAGAGGGGCACTAGACAATGATGCCCCTGTCTCCCCTGTTATTTGCACTAGCAATAGAGCTTCTGGCTTGCCTAATAAGGTCCTCTAAAGACTTTCATGCTATTGTATGTTGGTGACTTGGAGACATCCATATACTGTATTACTAATAACAGATTTAGGTTGCCACTCTGGGCTATCTATTAACCGGGGAAAATCAGTTATCCTCCCATTAGACCCCCTGCCTTGTGTGCTGAGTTTAAGTCACACCAACCTGCAGGTGGTGGAATTGGTCAAGTACCTTGGCAAAGCGGTGTCTCTGAGACTTTCTGAATAATGCTCCACCAATCTCTTGCCATTGTTAAGTTTACACCTGGTGTAAACTACCTCAATCGGTGATTGAGAGGGGTAATCTAATGAAGATGGTAAGATGGTATTGATGCCACAATCTTGCATAATTCTCCAATGTGGATTCCACTTAGATTCAATAAGTCAATAAACTGTTAAAGAGTAACTAAACCTTTGTGCCCTAATATAACTTTTTCTAATATACTTTATCAATTAATTTTGTATTTGTCTTTTCCCTACCTTTCACTGTGTGCTTAAAGGGATTCTATCACCAGGATTTGGCCTATAAAGTTAATTACACTACCGGATTGTGCTCATTGCGGTGAATGTAAAAAAGTTATTCTTATTGATGCCAGAGATGTATTTTCTGTAAAAAAAAATCGTTTTTTTGTGATATGCAAATTACTTACATTGGAGCCCGGCCACGCCGCAACTGTTGGAGCCCAGCACCGCCCACCTCATTATTATTCACTGCAAATCTTCAAGCAGCCTTCCTCCGGCACCAGCGTAATCCCGCACAGGCGCAGTAGCTCAAGCAGTCTGTGCCCGTGCGGTCTACTGGCATCGGCATCAAGGAGATCAGTGCGCATGCGCCTGCGTGGGATTACGCTGGTGCTGGAGGAAGGCTGCTTTAAGTTTTGCAGTGAATAATAATGAGTTGGGCGGTGTGGGCTCCAACAGTTGCCGCGCGGCCGGGCTCCAACGGCGCTGGGCACATCCCCTTGGGCTCCTTATGTAAGTAATTTGCATATCACAAAAAATGATTTTTTTACATAAAATACATCTCTGGGATCAATAAGAATAACTTTTTTACATTCACCGCAATGAGCACAATCTGGTAGTGTGAATAACTTTATAGGCCAAATCCTGGTGACAGAATCCCTTTAAAATTCAGTTCTCCGTACATCGCTGACAACTCAGCAGTGTACAGAGCACGGAGTGTGAGCTGTGAGTACGGGCAGTAGCACATATTGCTGCTCCTGCCCATGCCCCCCCCCCCAGAGGTTTACCAGTTTTACAGAAAACTGAGTTTTAAGCGCACAGTGAATGGTGCGCTTTAGGGAGGTAAAAGTATAATAAAAATACGAAATGAATTAATAAAGTATATTAGAAAAAGTTTTAGGGCATTAGGGACATCTTATTAAAATTTGGTTTAGTTATTCAAAGGTTTTGTTACTCTTTAAGATCTCTTTTGTGAAAGCAGGGGGGCAGTAGAATCAGACTAGAAACTTTGTAGTGAGATAAAATGTCTGGACAGCTAAAAAATTCTCTATTTTTTAGCTGTCCAACTGCAACACCTAAAACCATGTGGAGAGGAGAATGGATGGGAAGCAAGTGAACAGTTGATACAAAGGGCCATGGGTATTGATCCCCAAATTGCAGTGGTGGAGGTAGTGTTATACAGCAATATGTCTCAATTGCCTGAGAAAGGTGTGGTCTAAAACTAAGGATATACTGAAAATCCACACACACAGCCAGGGAGAAATCGCTTAGTGAAGCAGAAAGATTATCACAATTATATTTTATTCATAGAGTGTATAGTACTCTGGTATTTCTCTGTAGAAGAGGAGTGAGGGATCTCCTGCTGTCTCCTACTGGGCCGCAGGTGAATCCTGTGCTGCCATAATAACTTTGGTGAGCCAAATACAACTGTGGTGAGCCAATACAAAGGCAGTATAAGGCCTCGTTCACATGGCCGTTGTGTGGCCGTATTGCGGCCCGCATACACGTGCACCGGCCGCGTGAACTCCGCATCGCGAACCGCGGACCCATTCAATTGAATGGGTCTGCAATCACGGAGATGCGGTGTGGTGCCGAACGGAAGCACGGATCGGAACCCCACGGAAGCACTACGGAGTGCTTCCGTAGTGTTTCTGTCCGTGCCTCCGCACTGCAAAAATATAGAACTTGTTCTATGTTTTTGCGGTGCGGACAGTCGGAATGCGGATCGGGATCCCATTGAAGTGAATGGGTCCGTGATCCGCATGCAAAAGCACCACAGTAAGTGCCCGTGCACTGCGAACCACAATTTGCGGTCCGCAGCATGGGCACGGCCACACAACGGCCGTGTGAACAAGCCCTAAGAAATATATAATGCATTTGGAAAGTCTTCAGACCCTTTCACTTTTTTCATAGTTTTTTATGTTACGACCTTGTGCTAAAATAAAACAAAAATTCAAGTTTTTCCCCCATAGACATAAGTATTCAGACCCTTTGCTGTGACACTTAAAATTTAGCTCTGGGGGCCTCCAATTTCTCTTGATCATCTTTGAGATGTTTCTACACCTGTGGCAAATTCAATTGACTAGACATGATTTGGAAATACACCCCCTGTCTATATAAGGTCTCACAGGTGACAATGCATATCAGAGCAAAAACCAAGCCATGGTGATCAAAGAACTGCCTGTAGAGCTCAGTGACAGGATTGTATGGAGGCACAGATATGGAGAAGGGTACAAAAACATTTTTGCTGCATATATATCTCATTCAGCTCCAACACCATATGTTTCATACTGTTTATGCCAGAAACCTACCTCATTGTGCCTGCCTAACCTCTTAAAGGCTGATACCAAAGGCACTGATCCTGACACATTTCAAACTATATATCCAATTACTTTTTAGTCAGGGTCATACAATAAAGTGTATTTATTGTAGAATGAGGCTCTGATGTTTTTTCGACATGTTTAATCCTGGTCTTGGAAGCCATAGATGTGCATTATTCAAAGGGGAAAATTTTGCGATGGAAAAAGCATTGGTTGTTGCATATGTATCGCACAACTTAGTAGGGCAGTATATTATCTTAATCTTTTCCTTGTTCAAACAAAAAAATGGAATATATGAAACAACTCTGTTTCCTGCATCTGTAAAGATCAGATGAGAGGCTATAGAAACCACGGGAATAGCCCTGGGGCTTACATTTGCAGGTGACGTCAGATGAAAAGACTATGCTGGAAGCCATAAGCCCCCTGCTTTGCCATCTCAATGACATGCTGCTTATAACTTTCAAAAGTGGCATGTAGCAAATCATGTCTTGTAGAATGCAATGTAATAGCTTTATAAAATGAGAGCACTGTGGAAAATACCAAAGAAGATATTCTCGGGCTAAACTGAATGATGGGTATTTCATCCAAAATTTCAGCTATAGGGGCAGAGAGTATGTAAAGCTAATAAACCTGCAGTTACATATTATATACAAAATGTTACTATGAAATAGTTTTCTTGTGTGTATATCCTTTGATTAGTCTTTCATGCTATCTACAAAGCATCTAAAGGGGTTTTCCAACATTTTATTACTAATGACCTATTCTCATCAGTATCTGATCGGTGGAGGTCAGACATCCGAGACCCCTGCCGATCAGCTGTTTGAGAAGGTCACAGCACTCACAGGAGACTCACAGGACTCCTTGCAGTTTACTGTAGGCTAGGAACGTCACAACCATTGGTCACGTGGCCTAGGCGCAGCTCAGTCCCATTCAACTGAAAAGTTGGGCGTGCAAAATTATTCGGCCCATTTACTTTCAGTTCAGAAAACTCACTCCAGAAGTTCATTGAGGATCTCTGAATGATCCAGTGTTGTCCTAAATGACTGATGAAGATAAATAGAATCCACCGTGTGTAATCAAGTCTCCGTATAAATGCACCTGCTCTGTGATAGTCTCAGGGTTCTGCAACATGAAGACCAAGGAACACACCAGGCAGGTCCGTGATACTGTTGTGGAGAAGTTTAAAGCCGGATTTGGATACCAAAAGATTTCCCAAGATTTAAACATCCCAAGGAGCACAGTGCAAGCGATCATATTGAAATGGAAGGAGTATCAGACCACTGCAAATCTAACAAGACCCGGCCATCCCTCTAAACTTTCATCTCAAACAAGGAGAAGACTGATCAGAGATGCAGCCAAGAGGCCCACGATCACTCTGGATGAACTTCAGAGATCTACAGCTGAGGTGGGAGAGTCTGTCCATAGGACAACAATCAGTCGGACAAATCACAAATCTGCTTATGGGGTCAAAGAAGCCATTTCCAATACAAAAAGTCTTGTTTACAGTTTGCCACAGGCCACCTGGGAGACACACCAAACATGTGGAAGAAGGTGCTCTAGTCAGATGAAACCAAAATCGAACTTTTTGGAAACAATGCAAAACGATATGTTTGGCGTAAAAGCAACACAGCTCATCACCCTGAACACACCATCCCCACTGTCAAACGTGGTGGCAGCATCATGGTTTGGGCCTGCTTTTCATCAGCAGGGACGGGGAAGATGGTTAAAATTGATGGGAAGATGGATGGAGCCAAATACAGGACCATTCTGGATGAAAACCTGTTGGAGTTTGCAAAAGACCTGAGACTAGGACAGAGATTTATCTTCCAACAAGACAATGATCCCAAACATAAAGCAAAATCTACAATGGAATGGTTCAAAAATAAATGTATCCAGGTCTTAGAATGGCCAAGTCAAAGTCCAGACCTGAATCCAATTGAGAATATGTGGAAAGAGCTGATAACTGCTGTTCACAAATGCTCTTCATCCAACCTCAAAGAGCTTGAGCTGTTTTGCAAGGAAGAATGGGCAAGAATTTCAGTCTCTAGATGTGCAAAACTGATAGAGACATACCCCAAGCGACTTGCAGCTGTAATCGCAGCAAAAGGTGGCGCAACAAAGTATTAATGCAAGGGGGCCGAATAATTTTGCACGCCCCACTTTTCAGTTTTATTATTACAAAAAAAGTTTAAATGATCCAATAAGTTTTGTTCCACTTCACCATTGTGACCCACTTGTTGTTGATTCTTCACCAAAAATTTAAAATGTTATATCTTTTTGTTTGAAGCCTGAAATGTGGCAAAAGGTTGAAAAGTTCCAGGGGGCTGAATACTTTCGCAAGGCACTCTATTTGCTTACAGATCAAAAAGATTTGTTATAATGGTGGAAAGTGTTATCACCAAACCTGTGCCCTTTTCCATGTTCAGGATGGACATAAATGGGTATTCCACCAAAAAGTGATCAGCAGTTTCATTTAAGCAGGTTTGAAGATTACATTGGTGGAATCCAAGAGTTCAGACCATTATTAATTTTCAATATTATAGCAGTGATTTTCAATTTTTTTCTTCATAGAAAAATGATGACACAGCGCTCTGAATTAAAGGCCAGTAAATCAAATCTCAGGTTCCTGAGGGCCTTGGTCACTCTCTAGAGGGCCATTGGTGATGGTCATGAACTCCACCAAGAAGATTTTTTTCTGATGTGTATTTATGACATCTGAAGATACTTCTTTTCACATTTTCCCATTAAATGGAAGATCAAATAGAGGACAACTTTAATAACATTAAGCATTTTCTGATAAACTGTAAAGTTTTATCTCTACAGTGTTTTTGCTGCCAGCATTTTTGTCTTGCAGGAATCAAGAATGGCATTGAAAGCACTCATGATAAACCCTTACTGCAATTCTGATCCACCCTTAGAAGGACCTGGTTTCCGTGCTCTGTGCCTGGTGACAGTGCCAAGATACATAATATTGGGCTTCATTGCCCACCAAGAAGTTTTAGTGACTGTGATGATGACTTCAGCACGTCTGCTTGAAAAGATCCACCTCCATCCTTGAACAGTACAAGTAATTTAATAAGGGGGACACAAACGTTTGCATAAAATTGTACATGTACCTTCAATAAGTAATATTCATAAGCAGAAGTACTTGCACAGTTAACCTTGCCCTTGGCACAAGATATATGTTTTCTCTAAATTAACTGTTTTCCCAAGCATGCAAATGCCCTATTACCAAATACAGGTACCACCTAAGTAAATACAGTAGAATTAATATACGTGCATTTCTATGCTGCTCTAGGCATGTGCCTAGTTTGCTCTCAAGATAAATACAGCTCTGTTTGGCCATTCTATTACTTTCTTTGGCTTTCCCTTGAAGCTAAAAACAGGTAAGGTAGGAGCATAAACAGCAAGCTAATAAAATATTGCTATTAATGGAGTCATTTCAGATGTGTTTGAAATGTAAATGTAGCCGATTTTAGTATCTGTATTAGGACTTTTGCACACAACTGTATGTATTTTGTGATCCGCAAAACACGGATCTGCAAAAAAACCCAAAAACTATGACATCCAGACATCCGTGTGACGTCCGTGTTGCATTGTAACAATGCCTGTCCTTGTCTGTAAAATGGACAGGGCATATTCTATTTTTTTGCGGAACGGACATGCAAACCTACTGAAATGGAATGCACACGGTAATTTCAGTTTTTTTTCAATGACTGGTTCTGTATATGGACCTGTAAAAAAATGGAACGGAAATGGAAGAAAAATACATTAGTGTGCATGAGCCCTTACAGCCACAACCCTTGTAGCCACTTACCCTGTATATTTTTGCCTAGGCACAAGACATGTACTATGAGAGTGGGATCACACTCATTTCTATTGTAAATGTGATATCTCTTGGTGATAATGTGTTTTGGAGGACATTCCAGTCCATGGTGGGGAAACACTGGATAAAGTCGTGAGTAGACCCAGGGCCAGCATTAGGGGGGGCTCTGCTTCAGTCCCAATGGCAGACACTTTAACAGTCAGACTTCAGAGTGGGAAATTTCTCAGCTTAGGAGTCCCTGCTTTGACTCCATATATGGAGTTAGTGTTATCAGCATGAAGGGGGTATTCCCAAGCATGGTCACTATACTTGGGGACACCCTATGTACACAAGTCTAATTTTGACATGTTTCTGTGGGGATTTGAACTCACAACCTTTTACATTAACGGCAAGAACCTTAACCACTGGGCTATAGCACTCAGTGTTCAGTTGTAGAAGTTTCTCTTCTATAATACCATAGACACTTCTATGAGGTTTTTAATACAAGAAAAACTCCTATGAGGTATTTCAGCTATGATTTAACATAGCCCAGTGGTTAAGGTTCTTGCCTTTTGGGAGTTCAAATCCCCATAGAAATATTTTAAAAATAGATGCCAAATAAAACCTAAATTCACAGGGTGTCCCCAACAGTGAAATGTTATATTTTATTGAGAAAAATAAATAACGCAAAATGCAACATATGATCAAAGAACACCCGTATTAACCCACACCAACCTTTTTAACTTGTGTAACCAGTATTTTTTGTTGGGAAAGGTGGCAACCCTAGCAGCACCCCTCATTAGGACTCACTTCATAAAAAATTATTGCGATATTCTGACCCTCATAACTTTTTTATAGTTATTTCTATGGAGATGTGTGGGGGCAATCTGTCATTTTTGACAGTACCATTTTGGGGTGTGTATGACGATCACTTTTTATTACATTTTCTTGGGAGATAAAGTGATGAAAAAAATGTGAATTTTGCATTTTCGCATGCGGCGATACCGATAATGCTATTTTTATTTTGTGTTGTTTTTTTTATTTTGGGGAATGGGGGTGATTTTAATTTTTAAGGTATTTTCAAAACTTTTTAAATTTTTTTTTTAACCTTTTGTTAAGTCCCCCAAGTGGACCACAACTTACAATCATCAGTAAATTGCTCTATTAGTCTGTATAGAAATCACTATATCACAGTTCAGTGCTGCCATCTAGTGGCCTGAACTGGGATATACCAACAATGAGCCTGGAAGCCTAGTACAGGCTGTTGCTGATTACTAGAACAGGGTGCTTTCCCTAATCTCCGCTGGGGGAAAGTGCGCCTGAAGAGAAATCCCTCGCTTGCGGTTTTTAACACTCTCAGATGCCATGAGTGAGGGGAACTCATTGCTATGAGGGGAGGGGGCATGTGGTGTATTCTGGAGCCATAAGGGTGAAGAATTGTGTGAGGAGCTTTATGGGGTATAAATCTGTGAGGGTGGGCCGGAATCGTGTTGTTAGTACATTATTACAATATTTGGGGCCCCACTTTTGATTTTGCCCAGGGCTATATTTTGTCTAAACCCGGCCCTGAGTAGACCGATGTACAAAGCACAAAAATAAAACAAAAGACAAGCGTTAAATCAATGACTCTATATATACAGTACCAATGACTTATAGTCATTGTAGTAGATGGTTGTGCACAGATCATAAAACTCATGACATGTGCTGGGCTTTAGCTATAAGAATTATCAATGGTCAATGCAGACCTTAAGGTAATAAAATTGTTAATTAACTAATACTTGATGGAGATTATTTGACTCTAATCCCACCTGTTCCTTTTCTAAAGCTCATTCTACATAAAGTATTGATATTCCTGCTGTGTGGATGGAGGTCTTTCCCAGCTTGGGATGGAGGCTCCACAATAAAACAACTGAACCAAGGCTTGATGTGACATTATGTAGCCCAGGGCTATGAAACCACCATTCCAGAGCCCAGATATCCTAGTTGGTTTCTTCTTAAGCCATTGTTCCCAACAAATTTTAAGGTAGGTCCTAGGAAGAGAACTTTTGCATTTCAGCCTGTTGCATCTCTGTGACATACTGTACTGTGTGACCAGCTCCAGCTTACTGACATCAATAATCCACCGTCACATAATGTACTAGCCTCTTCGTTTACCATTTGCGGTCAAAGTGTCCCCTTGTGAACAATACAAGGTTTAACAATGTAAATCATACATAATACATGGCTCATTATTTAGCTATTTGGTGTCAGCAGCAAATAAATAACAGCCAGTCATTATTCCGTATTGTGGTAATTTATTTCAAGCAAGTGTAAGTTGTAAAGTACAAGTAAAATACTATGGACAAAAATCTATTGTTCACTGCACACTTTTTATAGTAAAACAAATTTCAATCCTGAATATGTGTCAGCATGATAACAACTGGTCAACTGCAGTATAAAAGGCTGAACAGCATAATGAATAATAAACACGTTCCTGAATAAATACGTGTAAATTAAATAGGTGTTCACATCTCATACAATGGGGGCATATCATTAGTATATGCCTTCATTGTCTGATAGGTGTGGGTCCCACCTCTGGGATAGCACAGTTATTTCATAAACGCAGCCAAAAATGAATCCAGCAAATTTTCAGAATCCCCATTATTCCTTTCATTTTTGACAGCTCCTTTGGAAAATGAACGGAGGAATCTGATTGGTTGCTATGGGCAACTAAACCAGTTCTACGTTACACCAGTTTGATAAATGACTCCAAAAGTGCTTTTCTTTTCTGCTAAATGCAGGAATGCATTTAAAAAACACAAGTAATTATTTGATTGTCTCTCCAGCTGGAGTAGATTTCAACTTAGAGATACAAGCCGCTGGAGGATGCTCTTAATTTATGATGACATGTGTGCCATATCATAAATTAAATGCATCCTCTGGAGTTTCAGCGGAGGTGTAAAAGGTCCAGTAGGCTAAAATGGTCAGGTCTTCAAGAGTTTAAATGAGGCACAAACCCAAGGTACCGTAATATGTTCAAAATTATTAAAAAAGGCAAAAAATAAACAAAAAAAAAATTTTTTATTATCACAATCATTGTGATGACGGTGAGCAGATAGGAAAAAGAAAATGTGAGTTATTAAGATAAAGGTTGAAATTTCATGGGATTTGATTTACACATAGTGAAAATTAATAGTATTATATGCTAAATGTAAATACAGCCTTAGGACCATTAATACACAGAGCAATAATCGGGAATGAACCATTTGTTCCTGATCATTGCCTGATTGTTCAGCTACACAGCAATCATCCCCTCTGTACAGGGATGAACAATCGCTACTGTGATTGTTCATCCCTATACAGATTCATTGGTTGTTGGCAGTAAATTACTGCTGACAGTGATTTCAGGTGCTGTATGAAGGATGCAAAGTCTATAATCGAGAATGAGCGCTCTTACTAATTTTCGTGCCTGATAATTGTATCAATTTCCAAGCCATGGAAAGGGTATATCTTCATTCACTGTAGTTTATTACTGTTATTCAGCTTATAATGTGTAATGAAATGTCCATGTCTTACAGGGTATAAAGCTGTCAGCCATACATTACATTACATTAGTTAGCAAAACTTGTTTTCTCAACTCAACTCAACTCAATCTGGGTCAGGAGTTACTCTGTAGATAAAAAGTGAGTTATATATTGGATGCATTTACACTATTGTAATGTTTGTCTATACTGTGACATGTGAATACTCTTCATGCAATAAGACACTGTAAGTGAATACAACCTTGTTTTGATCATAGAACTTTAAAGAAATTGTTTCTGCCCAGAGATCAAACTGTCTTCCAGGAGAAGGTAATTAAGATGCTGTTAAAAAAGAGATGGACAGGTAATGAGAGGAACAAACAAGCTCGGCTACTGCTGGGATATAACTCATCCATTATGTGGCCTTGTCAAGAACAATAAAGGCTTGATCCCAGGGAACATCCCTGAAGCTGAACAAACAAAAATATTTCTTATGAGCCTAAAAGACCATGACTGTAGCACTTCAGAAATGTTCAATCAGTGGTGAGCTGCACGATAATAGGCTTCTTATGAAACTATCCCCTTAGGGCTTGTTGGGTCTGTTTGTTTTTATGAAAAAGTGTAGCTGGAGAAAGGAGTAAGGGTGATGTGTAAAGGTTACTGACCCCCTAAGTCACATCCCTTTATTCTGCAGTGGGTTTAAAGGCATTTTCTGGATCATCACATAGATAGAAATTAAGTTAATGACAATCAGTTGGTTTTACCAGACAGTTCTTCTTTTGTTCCTCCGTAACAAAAATGAGGTCAACTTCTCAATAAACAAGTGGCCATGAGGCCCCCTATATGTGACTGTTTATGTAGTGGTATATAGGATAGGCTTATTTCATTGATCTCTTTGATTCCTGTTGGCAAGTCACCCCATCTGATTATTACTCTTTATGAACAAATATTGCTTTATGTCTCCTGTAACTAATGAATGAGGTTCTCCAGGAAAAGACCAATAGTGCCCGGCTACAATCAGACCACTCTTATCGCCATGTTGTATTTGCTCTATTAAACTGTAATGTATTCTGGATAAGGATGTAGTAAAGATAAGATGTTAAAGGGGTTGTCCCATGAAAACTATTCTGCAGTTTTCAAACTAGCACCTGGATCTGAATATTTTTGTAACTGCATGTGATTACAAATTTTGTATAGCCACTGATTATTCAATAAAATCTATCTGTATAGTGCCACCTGTGGTTTGCCTTTTTCTTATTTCCTTGTCCGTGTCACTGAGATGGCCACATATGCCTAGTTCTATCCTTCAACTCCCTCTTGATAGGGAGAGTGCTCCAGCAGAGAAGACAAGTCTCCTGAGCTGCACCAAAAAAGACACTGCCCTTGAGCTGTCAGATGGATGTAAATCTTGCACAGCAATGAATGTGGAGATCTCTGGATCCATGTGAGGTACAGGGCTGGTTCTAGCTTTAAGAAGAGATTGTCATGTACTATATGATGTTAATCATGAGACAACCACACTTGAAGCTGACTTCGGGACACACATTTCCCACTAAATCACTTACCTTTGAGCCTCCAAAGTCTTCTTCTCTGGTAGCCCCAAAGAACCCCAGTCCTATGCTGTAGTCTTGTGCTGATTTGCATGTATCTAACAAATTGGTATTTTTTATCCGCATCTGATTCACATTTTTTGTGGATTGGATGCGGACTCATTTATTTCAAAAGGGACACAAAAAATGTGGTCGACATCCATATGTCCACATGTCCATCCCGCAAAAAAATAAAACATGTCCTATTCTTGTCCGTTTTTCAGACAAGAATAGGCATTTTTACAATGGGGCCCATGGAAATTGCGGGATGCAAACGGCTGCTATCTGTATTTTTTGGATCCGTGGTTTGTGGGCTGCAATATATACACCATGTTCCAAATTATTATGCAAATTGGATTTAAGTGTCATAAAAATAAAATTTTTGTTTTTCAATGAAACTCATTGATGGCATTGTGTCTCAGGGCTCTTTGGATCACTGAAATCAATCTCAGATACCTGTGATAATTAGTTTGCCAGGTAAGCCCAATTAAAGGAAAACGGGATGTTCCACAATGTTAAGCAGGCCACTGTTCTCAAGTAAAATGGGAAAGAAAAAGGATCTCTCTGCTGCCAAAAAGCATCAAATAGTGCAATGCCTTGGACAAGGGATGAAAACATTAGATATTTCACGAAAACCTAAGCGTGATCATCGTACTGTGAAGAGATTTGTGGCTGATTCAGAGCACAGACATGTTTGTGCTGATAAAGGCAGAAGGAGGAAGGTTTCTGCCAGGCAAGTTCATCGGATTAAGAGAGCAGCTGCTAAAAAGCCAATACAAACCAGCAAACAGATATTTGAAGCTGCTGGTGCCTCTGGAGTTCCTCGAACCTCGAGGTGTAGGATCCTTCAAAGGCTTGCTGTGGTGCATAAACCTACTATTTGGCCACCCCTAACCAGTGCTCACAAGCAGAAACGGTTGCAGTGGGCCTAGACATACATGAAGACTAATTTTAAACAGTCTTGTTTACTGATGAGTGTCGTGCAACCCTGGATGGTCCAGATGGATGGAGTAGTGGATGGTTGGTGGATGGCCACCATGTCCCAACAAGGCTGCGACGTCAGCAAGGAGGTGGAGGAGTCATGTTTTGGGACGGAATCATGGGAGAGAGCTGGTAGGCCCCTTTAGGGTTCCTGAAGGTATGAAAATGACCTCTGCAAAGTATATAGAGTTTCTGACAGACAACTTTCTTCCATGGTACAAAAAGCAGAAACGTGCCTTCAGGAGCAAAATCATCTTCATGCAGGACAATGCACCATCTCATGCTGCAAAGAATACCTCTGTGTTATTGGCTGCTATGGGCATAAAAGGAGATAAACTCATGGTGTGGCCACCATCTTCCCCTGACCTCAACCCTACAGAGAACCTTTAGAATATCATCATGCAAAAGATCTATGAGAGTGGGAGGCAGTTCACATCAAAACAGCAGCTCTGGGAGTCTATTCTGACATCATGCAAAGAAATTCAAGCAGAAAAACTCACATGTTCAATGGATGTAAGAATTGTGAAGGTGATATCAAAGAAGGGTTCCTATGTTAACATGTAACTTGGCCTGTTATGATGTTTTGGATTGAAATAGCTTTTTATTTCAGTGAATGTGACCTCCTAATGCTGCAAATTCCACAAATGAGCATTTTCCATTCTTAAAAACATATAAAATGTTTAGAAACTCTACTGTGCATAATAACAGTGCTTGGAACAGTGCTTTTTGATTTTTTTTTTAATTTTTGAAGAAGATACTGTTATCATTGGGAGGTTTGTTCAATAAAATTTGATGTATACTTTAATGGGTGATGACTTTTATTATACTGACTGTCATTTGCAACGATCATTTAGGAAAATAAGAGATAAATATAATTTGCATAATAATTTGGAACATGGTGTAGATGTTTGTGTGCATGAGGCCTAAAGTTGTGTTGTGTCAAGTTATAAATGTATCTGCTATTTACAGGATAAGCATCTGATCCAACTGCTGGGACCTCCACTGATCTTGAGAACACGTGCCTGTATGTATAGAGCTGCAGGTTGTGCATGCGCGCTGCTGCTCCATTCATTCTTTTTGGGCCTGCCTGAGCACTAGGCTATTTCCAGCATAATATGCACAACTGCTGATCCATTTACATGACGCTATGGGATCTCCGTTCTTTTGAACTGTGGTCAGACAGCCACTGATCAGATGCTTATTCCTAATCTCTTTGTTCTGGCATGAGACAGGTCGCTGCAAGAGGAGACTGGTTGAAGCTATTTCCTTTTTTCCCAATGAAAACACATGCATGCTGGGCTGAATTCAGCAATAATGTGTACGGGGGAGTCGGAAGGAATTACTGTCAGCTGAATGAACGTTCACATAGATGAACCAACACTTTAAAAGCATGAAAATGTACATGTAGTAATACAAGAGTATAAAACACTGCTGTAACGTACATATTCTAGTGCCGTAGCCAACAGCATTATGCCTGGTGGTTCACATGCAAAAACCTTGGACAGGATTAAACAAACTCCATACATAATTTGTTGTCTCCAAAGCATCCAGTGGATCATGTGTTTTTCCTGTAGCAAAGGGCTTATAAACCAGACGGAACTGACAAATAAATAAGGAGAATCAACAAAGGCACTGAAGTACATAGACTCTGACGCTGACATCTTAATAACTGCCTGAAAGCAATTTTCACCCCATGTAGTTCAAAGTATTTAAGAGGTAACTACATACATTCGAAATAATGACCGTCTCTAAAGAAAACTATTCCCTGTGCATGATAATAAAAGGGATGACAAGCCAAAGGAAAAGCCCACCGCAGGGGTCCTTACAGCATAGACAGGGCAATTCCCTTGCCATTCACTTTAGGGACGCTGGACAAGTAGAGGCAAATTTCCCACGAAAGTTAGGTTGGACTCACAAATTCAGTCTTGGTGCCGTTTTTGATAATGGTTTTTAACTCCATAAACACCGGGCCAATTTTTGTTTACATTTTTCGTTGTCACAGCCATATGGGGGCTTATTTTTTGCTGGACAAGTTGTGTGTTTTTTTCTTAAAGGCATCATATAATTTACCATATCTTGTTTTGGATACTGGGAAAAAAAATATTTGTGGGGTGCAATTGAAAAAAAAAAATTCTGCCACCATTTTTGGGGGTTTTGTTATTACAGTTTTCACTATGTGCTAAAAATGACAAGATGACCTCATTCTGTGGGCAGAGTCATAACCAAGAAAGGTTGGGACCCCCAGCAAACTTTTGAATGGATCCCCCCTCCCTTGGGCATGAATATTACATGCCAAAATGTACACTGAGATGTGCATGAGGCTACATTCACATGACTAAAAATGGCAAAACGGTCTGTTTTTAATGGACATTTTTTTCACTGATGCCTTTCTGAGAAATGGACTTTAAAAAAGGTCCTCTTCAGTTGCATGAGGGCTGTTGGTCGGTGAAAACGGATAGAATATGCAGTGACCTGAAATCTACTGCAAAGCACTGAATTTGTTAAAGGCTATGTACACCTATGGGGGCAATGTTTTATGATTGCATTGTACTCATTTTGAGCTAAACATCATTTTTTCAATTGGTCTTTGTTAAAAATTTGGAGCCATTTTCTCTTTACAGGGCTGCTTCTCTCAAGTAGCAGGATCTGAACACAATAGTAGTAGACCCAGGTCTGGGGTACTACAAAAGAGACAATTTTTGTGCCAGCTCTAGGAAAGAAAGAGACTTTACAGAAGATTGAGCTGTCATACAAAGAGGATTGCAGACTACTTAGCACTTAAACTGAAAATAGATACATCTCTGCATGTGGTTGGAGAATAACAAACTTCCAGCTTACCACCATACAGGACAGAAAGGATCCACTGTCTAGAGCAGTGATGCTCAACCTGCGGCCCTCCAGCTGTTGCAAAACTACAACTCCCAGCATGCCTGGACAGCCTACAGCTAAAGGGCCGCACGTTGAGCATCCCTGGTCTACAGAATGTATTTGACTGAAGATTCTGGGTTATCTAAGGATATCCAGGGAAATATATATTGCAGCTCTTAGGCCGAGAAAGGAAAGACTGCACAGCTTAACTAACAAGAGAGATAAATAGCTCTGGGGATAGCACACACCAACTGTTAAAACTGCATTTGATATACACCGTGCCTGTGTGACTTATCCATTGACTGCTGTAGTAAAGTACAGTGAAGTTGTTGGAACCAACCTGGCCTCCTCATTGCTTCCTGCATTACTACTATTGCACTCAAAAGTGCTGACGTCAAGACAACAGGGACCCTGTGTTGCACCGTAAAACCATCAACATCAAGGACACCTCGACTTCCATCAGGCAGTAGGATCCAAACAACTAGAGTGTGCCCCGAAGGGAAGAACCAGTGGGTCCTTTCCGTCACTGCACGCCAGCCCATTATTAAATGGCCATCAAAAATCTGCCATGTGAATAACGCCATAGACAACCAGCCGTGTCGTGTGAATAGAGCCTAAGGCCAACATCTGTAAAAGGAGTTTTAAAAAGTAACATAGCCATAGAAAATGAACTTTTACTCCCTTGGTAAATCCCCTGCTGCTACTAATACAACACTAACCTTCTATGTTCATGAGCTGTCTTGCAGGCAGCATCCTCAATTAGCAGATCATGTAAGACATCCCCTTGAATACAAGGGAAGCCATCAAGGGGTTCAGAAGCAAAAATAAGAAATCTGGTAGCAGCTTAAGGCATCTGTGTTGGTCCCATGTTCACATGTGCCCGCATTGGTGAGAAAAATTATGTTTTAATATATGCAAATTAGCCTCTAGGAGCAACGGGGGCTCATTACTAGTGCTCCTATATTGTGGCAAATAATAATGTCCACAATAGTGCACCTGTAGTAATAAGGTATCTCTATAGCAGCCATCGTATTAATAAGGTAGCCCTATAGAGCCCCAGTAGTATTAAGGCCCCTTGATAGTGCCCTTAGTAGTTATAATGTTCCCTATAGTGCCCCCAGTAGTTAAGATGCCCCTATAGTGCCCACAGTCTTCCCAGTGCCCCCCTGTAGTGTCCAAGACCTTATAGTGCCCCCCTATAGCGCCCCAGACATTACAGTGCCCCTAAACCTTATAGTAACACATGTGGTGCCCACAGTCCTTAAACTGCCTCATACCTTATAGTGCCCCAAACCTTATAGTACCCTGTGGTGCACCCTAGTAGTTCCTACAGTTCATATAGTGTCCCCAGTCTTTATAGTGTGCATCTGTTATGACCCCAGTCCTTAAACTGCCCGCCTGTAGTGCCCGCAGTCCTTGTAGTGCCCCTTGTAGTGCCCACAGACCTTCTAGTGCCTCCCCCCTGTACTGCCCCAGGCCTTTTAGTGTCCCCCTGCAGTTCCCACAGTTCCCATAGTGTCCCCGTACTGCCCCCAGATCTTGTAGTGTCCCCCTGTACTGCCCTCAGACTTTGTGGTGCCCCCACTAAAAAACAGGAAAAAACAGACACTTGCATTGAATGTGCTGCCTGTGTCTAGGCCTACTTGTTATAGGCCTCAGGTCTACTTTGGCCTAGCGAGCATGGGACCAACACAGATTCCAAGCGCACATCAAATGGGTCATCAAGTTTCATAGGTACAAATCTGTTGACAGGTGCCCTTTAATATATTATCACCTAAGTTTCCGCCATCTATAGGATTAGAAAATCTACCCCATTATATCAGGTTATTTGTTCAGAACATTTTTGACACATGTAAAGCTATTTCTTATCTTGTCTCCAAAGGAGATTTATTACAAGTCACCCTTTAAATTACCACAAGGTATACAATATTATTATCATCTGTACAGAAATAATCTCCATGGACAATAAGGGTTTGTTGCAGAATTGTTTGTTCCATTTAATCCTCATGCACATGCTGATTCTGCAGTAACTACATGAGATTTGTGAAAAGACATATGGGACAGATTGTCATTTAGAGAAATTTCCGTAGCTGTAAACTCTGCCACATGTGAACATATGCTTATTGTTCATACTAATCAGCAGAATTAATACCCTCACCAGCACATTCAAAGACTACTGGTATAACAACTTGCTGTCTATGCTGGTGGTATTTTAATAAACCACTCTGTGTGACTTGATTTACAGCATACGTATGTCATGGAATGCCCTGAAACTAGGTCCTGACTGACTAACAGGCCTTAGTGGTAGGAAAGTTCATACACAGGAACCTAATTACAACTGACCCTATAGAACCCTGCCACTAGTGACAGGGGAAGGAGTCAACCTGTTCCTCCAAAAGGATGGACGAACAGGAGACTCCAGAAGGCAAAACCACAACAGGGAAAAGTAGGATAAACACAATAGGGAAAATGGCACTTATCTTAATGTAGATATTGCAGCAACCGGATCTCAGCCGAAAACCACACCACACACAACAATGTCAGCAGAAAGTATAAACCGCAAGGGAAACTGGGAGAGGAAGGGATAAATAGGGGAAAAACAATCACCACACCCACAACAGCTGAAGGGAAAGTGTCTGTGGTAAACAGCAACCAAACCAAGAGGAAAACATGTCAAATTATGTCACTGGATACATCACCAAGATACATCCAGGCATCCTCTCCATACTGTTCCCAAACCATTTCAGTGGTGTTTCCATCAATTTCTGACCTTTTCCTGTGAACCAGACACCCTCCTCTTTTCAGAGCAGGGGGTGCCTGGTTTAATGCTCTGGTTCTCCCATTGACTTCCATTGTGCTCTGGCGCTCTATAGAGCACCCGAGCATCCCAAAATGTCTACTCGAGCACCAGAGCACCAGAGCACTTTGGTGCTCGAGCAACACTAGTGATCATATAGGCACAGAAGCTGAGCCTGGTGACAACTGACAGCCAGACAGAAAAAAAATTGAAGTGTAATAAAGTTTAATAAATAAAAAACTTCTTAAAAAATTAATCCTTTAATTTCAATAAAAATAATTTTATTTTTTAAAAATATTTCCCCATAAAAATACATTTTTAGTATTGCCACAATGGCAAAAACCCATGCGAAGTTAACTTGTTATTTTTACCATATGATGAGCAATAAACAGAAAACTAAGCAATGGGGGTACTGCTGCTCCCCCCTCCCCCCCAAAAAAAATATTCAAACTAATCAATAAATTAAATAAATTACCAATGTGTAGTACTTCAAAATCTCACTGTTAAGAACTCAAGAAAAAAAAAATGTTGGAATTGTTCAGTTTTTTGTCCCCCACGCCCCCCCCCCCTGGAAAAAAGCAATCAAAATAATAAATTATATGTACAGTACTCCAAATGTTTTTTTTTTAAAAAAACAAAGAAAAAAATTTGACATATTAGGTATCGCCGCATCTGTAACAACCTGCTCTATAAAAACAATACATAATCTATCCTGTCAGATGAACACCATAAAAAAATAAAAAAATAAAACTTGTGCCAGAACAGCCATTTTTTGGTTACCTTGCCTCACAAAAAGCGTAATATTGTGCGATCAAAATATCATATGTACCCCAAAAATGTACCCCAATAAAACTTTCACCCTATCTCGTAGTTTCCAAAATGAGGTCAAATGCAACATGGCAACTTAAATTCATCCCAGCGAAATCTGCCCTCCAAAATCCATGTTTCTGCTTCCCTTCTGCACCCTGCAGTGTGCCCATACAGCAGTTTCTGTAAAATGCAGATTTAGGGTAATAAATAATAAGTTTTGTTTAGTTGTTAACTCTTGCCGTGTTACAGGAAAAAATGGATTAAAATGGAAAATCTGCAAATAAGTGAAATTTCACCTTCATTTTCCTTTAATTCTTGTGGAACACCAAAAGGGTTAACAAAGTTTGTGAAATCAGTTTTGAATAACTGACAGGGTATAATTTCTAAAATGCTGTCATTTTTGGGTCGTTTCTACTATGTAAGCCCCACAAAGTGACTTAATAACTGAACTGGTCGTTAACCACTTCAGATCTGGGCCATTTACCCCCTTCCTGACCAGGGTTAATTTTGCAAATCTGACATGTGTCACTTCATGTGGTAATAACTTTGGAACGCTTTTACTTATCCAAGCGATTCTGAGATTGTTTTCTCGTGACACATTGTACTTCAAGTTAATGGCAAATTTGAGTCGATAATAGAGATGAGCGAGCACTAAAATGCTCGGGTGCTCGTTATTCAAGACAAACTTTTCCTGATGCTCGGGTGCTCGTTTCGAGTAACGAACCCCATTCAAGTCAATGGGAGACTCGAGCATTTTTTGCAGAGGACCAAGGCTCTGCCTAGGGAAGGCTGGGTGAAAACCTGGAAACATCAGAAAATGATGGAAACACCACGGAAATGGACAGGAAACAGCAGGGGGCAGCATTCATGGATGCCTCTGAGGCTGCCTAATCCCACCATTACCCCAAATTCTCAGGCAACAGCCTGGTGGTTACCCTCATGGAAATTGTGCTCACCCAGACCAAGAAAGGTGAGGCACATGCCCATCACATGTTAGGGAAGCACCCAACTAGGTGCAACGAAGGTCCATCACCCATGCCCATGCTGGCACTGCTCTCCTATCCCCAGCCACACGATGCAGGCATAAGCCTGACACAGCATGGTGGTGACACCAACAAGTGACCAAGTTAGATGAGGTAGCTGGTGAAGCACCCAAAAATTTAGCCTGATTAACAGCATGGCGGTTTACACCACCAATGGAACTTTGTCCGACTGAGAATGCAGTGAAATGGCTTTTATTGAGCCTCCAAAAATTTTTTTCTTTTCGGAGTACATAAAGTCGACCCTCAGCAAAAAATTTTTTTTTTTTAAATGTCGGTACTTGCGCCTCCTGAAAATTGTTTTGGACTGTCTGTTTGACGCTCCTGAAACATTGTTTTACAGTGTCTGTAGTTGACACTGCGGAAAGAGAGAGGGCCTGTAGGTGGCCCTCCGGAAAAATTGTTTAGAGAGAGGGCCTGTAGGTGGACCTCCGGAAAAATTGTTTGGAGAGAGGGCCTGTAGGGGGCCCTCCGGAAAAATTGTTTAGAGAGAG
>ONZH01029095.1:0-98088 GCA_900303285.1 Rhinella marina
GTTATATACAGTGTGCGCTCTATAGATGTATGGAGGTTATATACAGTGTGTGCTCTATAGCTCTATAGATGTATGGAGGTTATATACAGATGTGTTATATACAGTGTGTGCTGGTAGATTATGGAGTTATATACAGTGTGTGCTCTGTATGGAGGTGTGTGTGCTCTATGGAGGTTATATACAGTGTGCGCTGCTATAGATGTATGGAGGTTATATACAGTGTGTGCTCTATAGATGTAGGATGTTATATAACAGTGTGTGCTCTGTAGATGTATGGAGGTTATATACAGTGTGTGCTCTGTAGATGTATGGAGGTTATATACAGTGTGTGCTCTATAGATGTATGGAGGTTATATACAGTGTGTGCTCTATAGATGTATGGAGGTTATATACAGTGTGCGCTCTATAGATGTATGGAGGTTATATACAGTGTGCGCTCTAATGATTATGGAGGTTATATATACAGTGTGCGCTCTATAGATGTATGGAGGTTATAACAGTGTCGCTCTATAATGTATGGAGGTTATATACAGTGTGTGCTCTGTAGATGTATGGAGGTTATGATAGATGGGAGGTTATATACAGTGTGCTGCTCTATAGATGTATGGAGGTTATATACAGTGTGTGCTCTATAGATGTATGGAGGTTATATACAGTGTGTGCTCTATAGATGTATGGAGGTTATATACAGTGTGTGCTCTATAGATGTATGGAGGTTATATACAGTGTGTGCTCTATAGATGTATGGATATATACTCTCTATAGATGTATGGAGGTTATATACAGTATAGATGTATGGGGTTATATATGTGTGCTCATTCATATTCTGTCTTCAGCGTTCCTGTCCGTCCTCTGTATTCGGGATATGATTGTCCTCACAGCTGTAGTTTCGTGACCGCGTGTCAGCCTGAACTCATGATGGGCTGAGGCGCCCCCCACCTATAGAGCCTCTCGGGAAGGAGAATGACCCACAGAGCGAGTCCGGCCAAAGCCTACGACTTCCTGCTGAAGTTTCTGCTTGTTGGGGACAGTGATGTGGGGAAAGGGGAGATCCTGGCGAGTCTACAGGACGGCGCTACAGAGTCACCGTACGGTTATAACATGGGTAAGACCTATACATCATCACCGACTGTGCCGAAACATACTCATTACTACAGGAATTAGCAGTATTATAGTAATTATACTCCTGTACATAGGAGCAGTATTATAGTAGTTATATTCTTGTACATAGGAGGTAGTATTATAGTAGTTATACTCCTGTACATAGGAGCAGTATTATAGTAATTATACTCCTGTACATAGGAGCAGTATTATAGTAGTTATATTCTTGTACATAGGAGCAGTATTATAGTAGTTATATTCTTGTACATAGGAGCAGTATTATAGTAGTTATATTCTTGTACATAGGAGCAGTATTATAGTAGTTATATTCTTGTACATAGGAGGCAGTATTATAGTAGTTATATTCTTGTACATAGGAGCAGTATTAATAGTAGTTATATTCTTGTACATAGGAGCAGTATTATAGTAGTTATATTCTTGTACATAGGAGGAGCAGTATTATAGTAGTTATATTCTTGTACATAGGAGCAGTATTATAAGTAGTTATATTCTTGTACATAGGAGTAGTATTATATGGTAGTTATATTCTTGTACATAGGAGCAGTATTACTATAGTAGTTATATTCTTGTACATAGGAGCAGTATTATATAGTAGTTATATTCTTGTACATAGGAAGCAGTATTATAGTAGTTTATATTCTTGTACATAGGAGCAGTAATTATAGTAGTTATATTCTTGTACATAGGACAGTATTATAGTAGTTATATTCTTGTACATAGGAGCAGTATTATAGTAGTTATAGTATTCTTGTACATAGGAGCAGTATTATATAGTAGTATATATTTCTTGTATCATAGGAGCAGTATTATAGTAGTTATATTCTTGTACATAGAAGCAGTATTATAGTAGTTATATTCTTGTATATAGGAGCAGTATTATATTAGTTATATTCTTGTACATAGGAGGCAGTATTTATAGTAGTTATATTCTTGTACATAAGAGGCAGTATTATAGTAGTTATATTCTTGTACAATAGGAGCAGTATTATAGTAGTTATATTCTTGTACATAGGAGCAGTATTATAGTAGTTATATTCTTGTACATAGGAGCAGTATTATAGTAGTTATATTCTTGTACATAGGAGCAGTATTATAGTAGTTATATTCTTGTACATAGGAGCAGTATTATAGTAGTTATATTCTTGTACATAGGAGCAGTATTATAGTAGTTATATTCTGTACATAAGCATATTATAGTAGTCTTCTTGTACATAGTGCAGTATTATAGTAGTTATATTCTTGTACATAGTAGCAGTATTATAGTAGTTATAGTCTTGTAAATAGGAGCAGTATTATAGTAGTTATAGTCTTGTACATCGTGGCGTTATTATATGATGGTGATGCACATCTCTTGTTGTTCTTGGTTTTTGATGCCACAATATTTATGTAACATGAAGATTTTAGGTCACGTTCAGTCGTCTCCTCAGCGGTGACGTTACTCAGGTGGAAGGAATCTGATTAGATCATCAGGTTACTGAAGGTCTGCTGGAGCGATGTCTTTGTAGAGCTTTACTACCGTTCGGTGTGTAGTGATGGACGGGTTGGCGCTCCTCCCGGTTTGTGGGATCAGTTATGGTTCTCCTGGAACTGATGCTTCCGCTAAATCCTCATTGCCTTTAATGTCGCAGTAATTCCGGATTTGCTATAGATACAAAGACATCTTACTGTCTTATAAGATTCCTCAGTCCGCTCTGCTATCAGTGGACTGCAGCCTCAGGCTGTCAGAACATGCTGGGACTTGTGGTTAATTAATAGACCACTGATTTATCAATGACTCTGCTTGCAGTCTGTGAATGGTGTCACATTCTGAGGCTGGTCTGCTCACACAGCAGGTAGGTTTGTTACAGTGTGTCACTATGAACAATCAGCTTGTACAGAAGGTTTTATTAGGAATGCCTAAGGTTTAATGTCTCCATTCACTGACAGCAAGCAGAAAACTTTTCATTATACAGACTTGCAACCTGAGGAGCGTGTCATCTGTGCGGCAAGGCTTTCTCCTCTGTGATTCCCAGATGATCCCGTCCAGGGCGACACCCCGAGCAGCCCGTGTACGAGGCGTGGTGCTCCGCAGGTTAACCCTGCGCTGTCATGTGACATTGCAACACGTATGTGCTAAACGACACCCGCAACATGACCGCCGTCTCCAGATACTGACCCCCTTATGTATATGACGTCACACACAATGTCCTATATATATCGAGAGTGGGCTCCCTGTGCCTGTCCTCAGATTATTGGGTGCAGTATAGAATTGTGGATATTTTGGAATTCCGATAATCTGGCACCAGTCGGGATATTTCGACCTTTCAGACTTTGAATCTCAGCAGATCATGGTGAAGTCATTGGGGGTCATCTACAAAGAACTCTTTTTTTTTTTTTACGCTGGTCTTCTGCTCCCTTTTGTACTTGTTTTGCCGCCAGAAGATGCAACTTGTCATAAGTTAGGTGCACCTTCAGCGGTCCGTGCACCAGGAGGAAAAACTAGACTAGGATCACCCTACCTGAGGACAGCTGCGTCATGGACGTATCCGCCGTACGCTCACTGACCTACTTCTGGATTGGCAAAGAAAGAGCTAAACTTAGTGGCTCAACCACTCTGGGGAAACGGATGTATTCGAGGTGCTGCTAATCCCGACGGTCTTTACCCCCCCAGACCGATAATGAAAATAATTTAGTGTACAAAGTAGATAGGGGACGAGCACTCTCTTATCTGGTTGTAGGATTGTTATTCTTCACAGATATGTGTATGTTTAAAAATAAGGTATTTATTAATAGTGTCAAAATATAGACACTACAAGAGCTAAAATAGTAGAATGTAAAGAACAGATAAGAAATAATTTAAAATAATAATAGAGGTTCATTGTGATGATGAATTCATTTAGAAAAAAGTCAACATTCCTCCAGATGAATCGATAAATATAGGTCCACTCAAATGTGGTATTTCATATATGGATGGTTCTAATATATTAGAGAATCCTCATTGATGCTGTAGATGACGAATACTTAGATCCTCTATGTGCCGTCTGCAAATGTTATGTCACACAATAGGATGTTGCATATATAATTGTCATATATGAAGAATGCAGTATATGTATCGTTTTGATATCCCTTATAGTCAATTATGTTGCTGTTAGTAGCAGATTTTTCAGAGTACGTTACCCTCCTTGGATGTGTCTTCACCGTCGGCACTCTCGCTCAGCTGTCAGCGCTTGGATCGGACGAATCTCCCGCGCGCGTCCTGGTAATCGCGCCTTTTTTCGCTCAAACAGCGTCCCACGTGGGTGCCTGTTATGCGTGTAGTAATACGGTGTTGCGAGTGCCCCGCTGTTAGCTGTATTAGGTTTCAGGAGCTAATCTTTATATCTTGCTCCCCTGGATGGGTATATCATATAGATATCTTTAACTTGCTCTTTAGAGACGTCTCTTATTAAAGTAGGAAAAGAGCAGGGTCTAGATCTCAGCCCAGACGCGTTTCGGGGTCTATAGTCTGCCCCTTCCTCAGTGCTGACTAGACCCTCTCTTTTGCTGAGATTTAGGCCCCTTTCACACGAGCGTGTCCAGATGCGTTCAGGAAAATCCGCACCAAATCCGCACGCAATCGCAGTCACGTATGCGATTTTCTTTCAGTTTTTTCCGCGCGGGTGCGAAGCGTTTTGATGCGTTTATCACGCGCGTGCGAAAAAACTGAATGTTTACAAACATCATCTCTTAGCGACCATGCGTTAAAACCGCATTGCACCCGCACTTGTGTGCGGATGCAATGCGATTTTCACGCAGACCCATTCACTTCAATGGGGCCAGTTCTGCGTGAAAAACGCAGAATATAGAACATGCTGCGTTTTTCACGCAACGCAGAAGTGATGTGTGAAAAAAAACGCTCATGTGAAAAGCCACATTAAAATGAATGGGTCAGGATTCAGTGCGGGTGCAATGCGTTCGAAATCTCGCCCGTGTGAATATAAACCATTATTGGAGAAAAATCCGTTTTAATCAATCAACTCGCTCTATACCTGACTAATTACCTATCCCACACCAGATTTTCCATGAAACCCTGCAATTACAATCCCTCCTACTGATGGCCAGAAAGAGTATAAATCTCAGCAAAAGAGAGGGTCTAGTCAGCACTGAGGAAGGGGCAGACTATAGACCCCGAAACGCGTCTGGGCTGAGATCTAGACCCTGCTCTTTTCCTACTTTAATAAGAGACGTCTCTAAAGAGCAAGTTAAAGATATCTATATGATATACCCATCCAGGGGAGCAAGATATAAAGATTAGCTCCTGAAACCTAATACAGCTAACAGCGGGGCACTCGCAACACCGTATTACTACACGCATAACAGGCACCCACGTGGGACGCTGTTTGAGCGAAAAAAGGCGCGATTACCAGGACGCACGTGGGAGATTCGTCCGATCCAAGCGCTGACAGCTGAGCGAGAGTGCCGACGGTGAAGACACATCCAAGGAGGGTAACGTACTCTGAAAAATCTGCTACTAACAGCAACATAATTGACTATAAGGGATATCAAAACGATACATATACTGCATTCTTCATATATGACAATTATATATGCAACATCCTATTGTGTGACATAACACTGCCGTGGCGGTCGCTTTTCTGGGGGGGGTGCCGTGGCGGTCACTTCTGGGGGGTGCCGTGGCGGTCGCTTTTCTGGGGGGGGGGGGTTGCCGTGGCGGTCGCTTTTCTGTGGAGGTGCCATGTAGGTCACTTTTCTGAGGAGCGCCGTGTAGGTCACTTTTCTGTGAGGGTGCCGTGTAGGTCACTTTTCTGAGGAGCGCCGTGTAGGTCACTTTTCTGAGGAGCGCCGTGTAGGTCACTTTTCTGAGGAGCGCCGTGTAGGTCACTTTCTGAGGAGCGCCGTGTAGGTCACTTTTCTGAGGAGCGCCGTGTAGGTCACTTTTGAGGAGCGCCGTGTAGGTCACTTTTCTGTGAGGGTGCCTGTAGGTCACTTTTCTGAGGAGCGCCGTGTAGGTCACTTTTCTGAGGAGCGCCGTGTAGGTCACTTTTCTGAGGAGCGCCATGTAGGTCACTTTTCTGAGGAGCGCCGTGTAGGTCACTTTTCTGAGGAGCGCCGTGTAGGTCGCTTTTCTGTGGGGGTGCCGTGTAGGTCACTTTTCTAAGGGGCGCCGTGGTGGTCATTATTGCAGGGGAAATACACAGGGCACGTCTTCATGTTTTTGTAAGGAGGGGGGTTGACCCTGTACAGTATATCAGGATGATGGGGGTGATGGTGCAGGGCTTGTTGGCTCTCGTTCACATTAGGAGAACGGTGGTCATTCCCGCCGTGTTGGAGCTCAGCTACGATCACCTGTCTTTTCTATGCAGGATCCGGCTCGCTGCTCCTCATCCCGCGCTCTCCTGTAGAACCTGCTCTACCGGTTCCCTGCATTGACGTCACCAGACACCGTGATGTCACCCTCCGTCTCCTCTCTGCTGACTCTTACTTGCCGGGACACGCAGCCGCCATACCCGTGGGAATAAAGAGCTCGAGAAATCTCCACCATCATCCTGACAGCCTGCCAAAACGTGAGGGGTTCTGCAGGAGCCTGTCTGGTGCTGCCCCTGTAGATGGAGATGGGGGGGGGGGGGGTTATGAAGACCACAAGTTCTAATCCCGTGAGTCTCCTGCTGCATCATTTATAGGGCCAATGCCAGCACTCCCTGATGGATTGATTGGTCATGTCTGCTCTCTCATGATGAGACTCCCTGATGGATTGGTCATCTCTGCTCCTTCATCATCAGACTCCCTGAAGGAATGATTGGCCATATCTGCTCTCTCATGATGAGACTCCCTAAAGCATTGATTGGTTATGTCTGCTCTCTCATGATGAGACTCCCTGCAGGATTGATTGGTTATCTCTGCTCTCTCATCATGAGACTCCCTGAAGGAATGATTGCTCATATCTGCTCTCTCATGATGAGACTCCCTGAAGAATTGATTGGTTATGTCTGCTCTCTCATGATGAGACTCCCTGCAGCATTGATTGGTCATGTCGCCTCTCTCATGATGAGACTCCCTGAAGGATTGATTGGTCTTGTCTGCTTTCTCATGATGAGGCTCCCTGCAGAATTGATTGGTCATGTCTGCTGTCTCATGATGAGACTCCCTGCTGGATTGATTGGTCTTGTCTGCTTTCTCATGATGAGGCTCCCTGCAGGATTGATTGGTCATGTCTGCTGTCCGTCGGCACTCTGCGTGCAGGGCTTATACCATTAATCCATTCAGAATTGATTAGCTATATCTGCTTCCTTTAACTGTTTATACTCCTGGCAGGATTGATTACTTAGGTCTGCCCTCAATCGGCTTTACATGTACACGCCCTTGAGGATTGATTGCTCATGTCTGCCTACAGGGCTCATAATGCCACTCCATGCAGAACTGATTATTCATGTCTGCCCTCTGTATCAGTAGTACACGCATGCTACATTATGAAGATTGTAGTTGGCAAATTTTGGACATGTACCCCTGGTCATGCCCCTGGGAATACCCCTTTATGGGCATGTCTTAAACAGCCCCACCTGTTTTGGGCTCAGTCAGCCCGAATGTGCAGGGACTGTTGGCAACTACGGTGTACGTACAGGCCAGTACCAGCTCATCTGATCTGGTCGCCCTGTATGTGTCCCACCCAGACCTAACCAGTGGATCCCAGAGCACAGTGTTCAGGCATTAAATTGTGGAGAACCCCTTTAAATTCAGGGAACCCTCATTTTGTCTAGTGTACATCATGTCGCTATGTCTGTCGCTCAGCTCCCATCATCCTCCAGACTCGGTGTTTGGACCTGACAGTACGTTGCGCTCCTCTCAGGTTTTTCCTGTTCGTCCGTCTGAGTCTTTCCCGCTGATGTCTTCATCTTTTTGCTCATGAATCTTCCGTGAGTTATGAGATAATTGTACGTCTCCGCACTAATAAAATCCCTGGGGGCGACTCGCTGCGACGTGCGGAGGGCGTTAAACTACAAGCTACTAGTAAGGACGCCCCATACCACTGACGACTGACCGGTCACCCAGTCTCTACACTGTCCCTTCCATTCAGGAATCTGGGAAAGCTGGGTGCCAAGTACCTCCTAGGTATCGAACAGTTGACGTCGTCTATGAAAATTTCTGCACTTTTGCGTTTCAATATCTCATTCTTTGCAAGATCTCTGCTTGCTGTCACTAAATGGAAGCCTTTACTGCCAAGCTGAGAATCCCGCATAGACCCCATACTCCTCATACTGTATCCGGTCCATGGGCTCAACTGCCTGATGCCTTTCCCCTGCACTGATACATTGTAACGACCCTCAGGACAGGAGAGCTTTGTGAGTCGTTTGGCGTCGTTGCGGGGACGGACGGCTGCTACGTCTGTCTGACTCACGTAGCTTCACCTTCTTACGGTCGGCGGCGGGAACGATAAGAAACGGAAGGAAAGAGAGAATCTGCGAGTAAACAGGAAACAGGAAGTGATTACCGAGGAGGAAACGGGAAGATCCAATGATACGGGTTGTAAATAATATGGACCTTTACATCCCATATAAAGAGATGCCATATAGTGATATACACTGAACGCAAAGCAACTAGCGCCTAATCTGTGCTGGTTTATAGATGGTTAATTCACTGGAAACCAGTTAATTCTAAGCACTGGACATTAATGGGAGGTCATTAGTTCTTAAAAACATGGCTGCCTTCTTCCATAAACAGCAGCTCAGGTGACAGAGCTGCAATACCACACACAACCTGGTGTGGCGCTGTTTTTGCACGCCAGATATATAGTGGGAGGAAAAGTATTTAGTCAGCCACCAATTGTGCAAGTTCTCCCACTTAAAAAGATGAGGTCGGCCTGTAATTGACATCATAGGTAGACCTCAACTATGAGAGACAAAATGAGAAAACAAATCCAGAAATCACATGGTCTGATGTTTAAAGAATTTATTTGCAAATTATGGTGGAAACTAAGTATTTGGTCACCTACAAACAAGCAAGATTTCTGTCTCTCACAGACCTGTAACTTCTTCTGTAAGAGGCTCCTCTGTCCTCCACTCATTACCTGTAGTAATGGCTCCTCTTTGTTATCAGTATAAAAGACACCTGTCCACAACCTCAAACAGTCACACTCCAAACTCCACTATGGTGAAGACCAAAGAGCTGTCGAAGGACACAAAATTGTAGACCTGCACCAGGCTGGGAAGAACTGAATCTGCAATAGGCAAGCAGCTTGGTGTGAAGAAATCAACTGTGGGAGCAATAATTAGAAAATGGAAGACATACAAGACCACTGATAATCTCCCTCGATCTGAGAGAACTGTGCATTCTCTCAGTTGGCCACGAATCATTGGCCAACCATTTGCCCAAGAACAACCTGATGGCCAAAAAATTCCAACCTGCCTAATTCCAATCTTCTGTCCATTTCACCGGATTGTCAGTGGAAGACTTGGTCTCTACGTGACTTGAGTAGGATTCCTAAATTTTTGATAAATAACTTCTGAATGGGCCTATGTCATCATGAAGGCTCTGGTTGAACAAGTATGGGATTGTATGGGACACGCTGCCAGCATACCCGTGGGAATAAAGAGCTCAAGAAACCTCCACCATCATCCTGACAGCCTGCCAAAACGTGAGGGGTTCTGTAGGAGCCGAGCCTGTCTGGTGCTGCCCCTGGTAGATGGAGATCAGGTTATGAAGACCACAAGTTCTAATCCCAAGAATCTCCTTCTGCAGCAATTAGAGGGCCAATGTTGGCACTCCCTACAGGATTGATTGGTCATGTCTGCTCCCTGATCATGAGACTCCCTGAAGGATGATTGTCTGTCTGCTCCTCATCATGAGACTCCCTGAAGGATTGATTGGTCATGTCTGCTCCCTCATCATGAGACTCCCTGAAGGATTGATTGGTCATGTCTGCTCCCTCATGATGAGACTCCCTGAAGGATTGATTGGTCATGTCTGCTCCCTTATCATGAGACTCCCTGAAGGATTGATTGGACATCTGCTCCCTTATCATGAGACTCCCTGAAGGATTGATTGGACATATCCTGCTCTCTCATGATGAGACTACCTGCAGGATTGATTGGTCATGTCTGCTCCTTCATCATGAGACTCCCTGAAGATTGATTGGGTCATGTCTGCTCCCTTATGATGAGGACTCCCTGAAGGATTGATTGGTCATGTCTGCTCCCTTATCATGAGACTCCCTGAAGGATTGATTGGACATATCTGCTCCCTTATCATGAGACTCCCTGAAGGATTGATTGGACATATCTGCTCTCTCATGATGAGACTACCTGCAGGATTGATTGGTCATGTCTGCTCCCTCATCATGAGACTCCCTGAAGAATTGATTGGTCATGTCTGCTCCCTTATCATGAGACTCCATGAAGGATTGATTGGTCATGTCTGCTCTCTCATGATGAAGACTCCCTAAGGATTGGATTGGTCATGTCTGCTCCTCTCATGATGAGACTCCCTGAAGGATTGATTGGTCATGTCTGCTCTCTCATGATAAGACTCCCTGCAGGATTGATTGGTCATGTCTGCTCCCTCATCATGAGACTCCCTGAAGGATTGATTGGTCATGTCTGCTCTCTCATGATGAGACTCCCTGAAGGATTCATTGGTCATGTCTGCTCTCTCATGAGACTCCCTGAAGGATTGATTGGTCATGTCTGCTCTGTCGTGATGAGACTCCCTGAAGGATTGATTGGTCATGTCTGCTCTGTCATGATGAGACTCCCTGAAGGATTGATTGGTCATGTCTGCTCTGTCGTGATGAGACTCCCTGAAGGATTGATTGGTCATGTCTGCTCTGTCGTGATGAGACTCCCTGCAGGATTGGTTGCTCATGTCTCCTCCCTCATCATGAGACTCCCTGAAGGAATGATTGGTCATGTCTGCTTTCTCATGATGAGGTTCCCTGCAGAATTGATTAGTTATGTCTGCTGCCCGTCGGCACTATACGTGCAGGGCTTATGCCACTAATCCATTCAGGATTGATTAGCCATATCTGCTTCCCTTCACCGTGTATACTCCTGGCAGGATTGATTAATACATTTTTGATAAATAACTTCTGAATGGGCCTATATAATCGTGAAGGCTCTGGTTGAACAAGTATGGGATTGATAAGGCAACAGCTTACACCCCGTAGGAGACGTCTGGAAGCTTTTGGTGGGATCACCTTAATCAGTATTTTCCAAACTTTTTGCAGTGGAGGTAAGAACTCTCCACTCTTGTAGTACCTCTAGAAGTACACTGTCCCTTGGTTTTGTTATCTTCTTGGGAAGCCCTAAATCAAGTTCTTTAGATCCTTGGTTGGAGTAGGGTGCTGTAGATGTGCCATCTAGAGAACCACAAGTCCCAGACGTTCTGCATAACCAATGCTAGACCCTGTAGCTCTGTAGTCTACCCAGCTTTTTAGGATCTTCCTCCTCCTCGCTTGGTTCTGGGCGTGACCCTGTAATGTCTCGGAATTCCTTTGGTCTGTGGCTACAGAATCTTCTGTTCACCCTTCCACTAATGTAAACTCTTCATAGCGGAGTGATCTTGTGTACACAGGGCGGGTTGACCCTGCACGATGTCTTTCCTCTGTGGTTGTAGTAACTAATCTGTGTGGTTGGCAGACAATTGCCGCTGTTCTGTAAGACAAAACGAAAACCTGACTGGATTTTTGGAGATATCTCCTGGACTTCTGAGGTTGCAGATTATTGTAGATCCTTGGACTTTTATAACCTGCTTCCAGGGGTTGCTTGGTGGACAACGTTGATGTGCCATGCTCGGGACTATAGACTATGTTGATGTGCCATGCTCAGGACTATAGACGATGTGAACATGCCCATACTCCTCGTCATTGAAGATGTTGACCTGCCCTTGCTCAGGACCATAGAAGATGTTGCGGTGCCTACTCTCAGGGCCATAGAAGATGTTGAGGTGCCCAGGCTCAGGGCCATAGAAGATGTTGAGGTGCCCCTCTCAGGGCCATAGAAGATGTTGAGGTGTCCACTCCATAGAAGATGTTGAGGTGCCCAGGCTCAGGACCATAGAAGATGTTGAGGTGCCTACTCTCAGGGCCATAGAAAGATGTTGAGGTGCACAGGCTCAGGGCCATAGAAGATGTTGACCTGCCCACTCTCAGGGCCATAGAAGATGTTGAGGTGCCCTCTCAGGGCCATAGAAGATGTTGAGGTGCCCCTCTCAGGGCCATAGAAGATGTTGAGGTGCCCCCTCTCAGGGCCATAGAAGATGTTGAGGTGCCCCCTCTCAGGGCCATAGAAGGTGTTGAGGTCCCCCTCTCAGGGCCATAGAAGATGTTGAGGTGCCCTCTCAGGGCCATAGAAGGTGTTGAGGTGCCCCTTCTCAGGGCCATAGAAGGTGTTGAGGTGCCCCCTCTCAGGGCCATAGAAGATGTTGAGGTGCCCCCTCTCAGGGCCATAGAAGATGTTGAGGTGCCCCCTCTCAGGGCCATAGAAGATGTTGAGGTGCCGCCTCTCAGGGCCATAGAAGATGTTGAGGTGCCCTCTCAGGGCCATAGAAGATGTGAGGTGTCTCAGGGCCATAGAAGATGTTGAGGTGCCCCCTCTCAGGGCCATAGAAGATGTTGATGTACCTACACTCAGGGCCATAGAAGATGTTGATGTACCTACACTTTAGTCATGGAATACCATTTTCTTGGAGTTTTACTGTCCTATAAAAATGGATAATGTGGGAGATTCCAGCTTAGGATCTGTGCAGAACTGTCAGTGCAGCTCTGGATGTGACTTGAGTAGAAACCTAATATTGCCCAGGATCGGTACACGATACATAAAGCACTGTACATCTACTGTACGGACACGTTC
This sequence comes from Rhinella marina, assembly GCA_900303285.1. Lineage (NCBI taxonomy): Eukaryota > Metazoa > Chordata > Amphibia > Anura > Bufonidae > Rhinella > Rhinella marina. The sequence continues at coordinate 12,942 of ONZH01029095.1, forward strand.
CAGCAGTCATGGGTTACACAGAGGACGGTGAGAGGCGTTTCTGCGGTATGTTGTATCTGGCGGCTCTTGGCCGCAGTGCACACTGCACCCCCCGCGCGCTGCTCCTGGCACAGACGGCAGAGTTTAGTTAATCCAGATCTTGCCGAGTTGCTTGGTGTTTACTCTTCAGAGACGATCGCCTCACGTTCTCGTCCTCTGCACTGGTGGGAGATTTCCAGAAAGGCAGATGCTGGGGGTTGTAGTGCCATCAAGGCGATCTGGGCTGCTTTATGATTTCTGCTGTTGCATCCACTCATATTGTTGTCTGGGTCCGATCAACAGTCTGTCCGTCTTCTCCTTGGCTGCGCTGTGGTGACAACCAATATGGCTGCCACCTCTTGTCACCCAGCTTTCCCCAGCTCCTGATTGTATTTCCTGACTTTGAGTCAGTTTCTCAGTGTTTTCAAGATCTCTGCATGCTGTCAGTGAGCGGTAACACTCTTGTTTGCATCTGGAGGGTGACAACCTAATATTTCTCACAGCTGAGGTTGTGTTACAGTTCTATCTAGCTTAGACAAATCTCTCTCCACTGCTGGTAGTTTGTTACAGTGTTTCAGGCTGGAGGCTGGTCAGATTCCACTGTATCAAACCCTCAGCTGTGAAGAGTATTAGTCCAGGATGCGTTTTCAGCTTCTGTTCACTGACAGCAGGCTGAGATCTTGCAGATGATGAGGAATGATGCACAAAGGATGTTGGAAAGTTGAAGAAATCCCGACGGAGCCACCAGACAATCGCCTCCTCCGCTACCTGCGCCTCGCCAGCTTTTTTGGAGTCGTTCCCCTTTAAGCGGCAGCAGCTGCCAGGAAAGTGATTTCTGAAATTGCACGTTCCGTACCGCGCGCCCACCTACCTCTGTTCCTTCCACATTGGCACAAAGAGAGATTTCTGAAGAGCGAGAGCTCACGCGGAATAATTAGATGGTCTCCACCGCTCCGGAGCTGTCATCCTTCACCAAAGAATATGCCAATGTATGGGGGGGTGGGGGGGCTTAAAGGGGCGGCACGCTGTATTAAAGGGCATTCATTAACGGAGAGGCGCTAATTGGTGCTTTCTGTGCAGTGATTTCCTGCCAAGCTCGCCATCGTATATCTGTCCATGTATAAGAGGGGGCTATAAAGGACTCCCATTCTATGACCACAGGGGGCGCTGTAGCCTCTCCAAGGCTGATCCCAGAGCCTGCGCTCCAGTGCGTAAGCCATAGTTGTCCGAGGTGTGGACTCCACGTTTGGGTGTAGGACCACAGACCTAAATGTCCTCAAGTCCCTCACGTCTCGGGAGCCAACTGATTATAGTGTTTTTGGTATATTCCAATGCGGCACGATGGGAAATGCCTGATTATTGGAGTTGGCCATGGTCAAGTAACAAACCCTCAGCTGTGAGAAGCATTAGGTCTGTGTAGGTTATAGTTTCCGCATTATAAAACAAAAGAAAACCCAAAGGATTCAATGAAAGGAAGCAGAGGTCTTGAAAACGGTGTGGAATTATTGCACAAGATTTGTATTTTTTGCGTGCTGTCCCCTTTAAGTGAAGTAAAGCGTCAGCGCCATCCCAGGATGCACTGCTGTGGTGTTATTTACATGGAAATACTTCCCTAAGATAGAATTGGCGCAGCGCCAGGACGGATAAAGCAAATTCCAGCTGGAGTGGAGGAAGCGCACCCCGTGCCGTCCTGCTGTATATAGGGGGAGTCATCCAAGCTCCAGCCCGATGGTGGTGTATTATGTGCTGTGCCCAAGGGGGAGACCCTGTGAATACCCAGATATGGGTGCCTGCGCCCACCAGAGGCCTGGGTGCCTGCGCCAGGCTGTCACAAGATGTCACCTCCAATGTGGCGCTATGTGTGTATTTACTGTAGGATTCCTTTAATTCGGTGAGGGTAATGCAGGGGCTAGGTGGCGGATAATCAGAATTCACTGTCACTGGTCCATTATTCTCATTAGTCGCCCCTAGCTACCAATTTTAATTAGTTGGGCAAAACAAAATGGCGGCTAAGGGGACTCAGAACTGGCAAGATGGGTTGCACACAGTAGCCAATCAGATCAAGGTTTTCATTTTTCCAGTTCAAGATAGAAAATGAAAGAGGTGAGCTGATTGGTTGCCCATGGCAACCAGTTTCCAGCTACAAGCCAGACGATAACAAAAGTGACTTCCTGGTCCACCAGAGCAACCAATCAGATTCAGAGGCCTGGGTGCCTGCGCCCTCAGGGACCTGGGTGCTGGCACTGGTGGCCCCCAGCTGTAGGTTAACTGGAACTGATGACACCATTACTCCCCCAGTGCTGGTTTATTCCCACATTTTAGACAAATATAGTCTGGTATTGAGTTACATCCTACTCCAGTCACATCCAAAGCTGCGGCACATTTACTGATCCTGACCTAATGAGGAAGGTTTGCGGGGTGACAGCTCCCGAGGAGGCTGTAATGGCTGCAATGTGAAACAAGTGGAATTCCCATAGCAGGTTAGGAGTAGAATTCTGATTGCAGCTTTGGCTGTGACTGGAGTAGAAGGCAGTTAGTGAATACAGGGTATCTGACAGGCTAATTTCTATGGAGACACTTTTTTCCTGGGTTTCAGGCTTTGCTTGTTTTCTTGCAGTAATAGTTTGCAGCTGCTTCCAATATTCCACGGTTTCTGGGACAATTATCCACTTTGCACTTGGCCGGGGGCTCCATCTCTGGAGGACGCGCTGACATCACACCGTGCAGATGGTGAAAAACAAAGATCGGCGCGCCCAGTGATCGAACGGGAGCCATCCAACTACATTTAGCGTTCTTAACATAGACTTTCCATGCTGATGGTTTCCATTACTGAATCAGCACCCCCTGGTGGTCAGATTATCAGGAAGAATTGTTAAAGGGCACCTGGTGCCTGCCATGTCTTCCTACACAGCCGTCTATGTAACCTGATTCATCAGACCGGGCGTCTTCTTCCATTGCTCCATTTCAGATGGTCATGTTCCCAGTGTAGACACTCTCTGTAATGGACAGCGGTCCGTATGGTGGCTCTGCCCCTGTTTTAAGGACTGGCAAAGGTCTTCCCTGTCTCTCGAGGGCCCCTCCTCATCACTCTGCGTTTCTCCATGTTCAAGGCACCCTCTCCCCTGTCACTCGAGGGTTCCTCCTCATCACTCTGCTGTCTCTCCATATTTGAGGCACCCTCTCTCCCCTGTCTCTCGAGGACCCCATCTCACCCCTCTTCCATCTCTCTATGTTCGAGGCACCCTCTCCCCAGTCTCTTGAGGGCCCCTCCTCACCCCTCTTCCATCTCTCTATGTTCGAGGCACCCTCTCCCCTGTCTCTCGAGGACCCCTCCTCACCCCTTCCGTCTCTCTATGTTCGAGGCACCCTCTCCCCAGTCTCTTGAGGGCCCCTCCTCACCCCTCTGCCATCTCTCTATGTTCGAGGCACCCTCTCCCCTGTCTCTCGAGGACCCCTTCTCACCCCCTTCCGTCTCTCTATGTTCAAGGCACACTCTCCCCTGTCTCTTGAGGGCCCCTCCTCACCCCTCTGCCATCTCTCCATGTTCGAGGCACCCTCTCCCCTGTCTCTCGAGGACCCCTCCTCACCCCCTTCCGTCTCTCTATGTTCGAGGCACCCTCTCTCCTGTCTCTCGAGGACCCCTCCTCACCCCCTTCCGTCTCTCTATGTTCGAGGCACCCTCTCCCCTGTCTCTCGAGGACCCCTCCTCACCCCCTTCCTCTCTCTATGTTCGAGGCACCCTCTCCCCAGTCTCTTGAGGCCCCTCCTCACCCCTCTGCCATCTCTCCATGTTCAAGGCACCCTCTCCCCTGTCTCTCGAGGACCCCTCCTCACCCCCTTCCGTCTCTCTATGTTCAAGGCACCCTCTCCCCAGTCTCTTGAGGGCCCCTCCTCACCCCTCTGCCATCTCTCTATGTTCGAGGCACCCTCTCCCCTGTCTCTCGAGGGCCCCTCCTCACCCCCTTCCGTCTCTCTATGTTCGAGGCACCCTCTCCCCAGTCTCTTGAGGGCCCCTCCTCACCCCTCTGCCATCTCTCCATGTTCGAGGCACCCTCTCCCCTGTCTCTCGAGGGCCCCTCCTCATCACTCTGACGTCACTCCATGTTCGAGGCACCCTCTCTCCTGTCACTCGTGGACCCCTCCTCACCCCCTTCTGTCTCGCCATGTTCGAGGCACCCCTCTCCCGGGTCTCTCGAGGACCCCTCCTCACCCCCCTTCCGTCTCTCCACCCTTCCTCCATGTTTGCTCGTCCCATCTGCCCCCCGCAGTTTTTACATTGCACCACAATGAACTCCTCTCTCTGCAATCATCAAGTGTCTGTGACTCACACGTACCCAGGTATCTACTAGATGTGGCCCTATGTGGCCCCGTATGGGAGACTGAACCGGTAGTGAGTGGGGGCAGTGCTGCTGTCAGTGCACTGGTGGGCGGTTGGGTTATTATATATTCACAGCAACCTTCCTGAGATGGTAGTAACGCTGGAACGACGCCCCCGACTTGTTTAATTACACCCTGACAGCCGCTGCTGATCCCCCTAATTATATCGATCAGCGGATTTATTAACCCTTTAGACGACGGATGGGAAGTTTCTATTATCCCCTCCCCCATTCCTTATTGCGCTTGACATGCTATAGTGATTATTCGGAGAAGACTGGGGGTCCGCATAGCCGCAGGTCCACTTTATTTAACCCCTTCTGCTAAAAACAACCCCCCAACTTTGCCCATCGGGCAAGATATAGGGTTGCTTTGGTGACATGCTAAGGATCGGGGTAGTCATGGATTGGGGAGGAGTCAATGACCCTGCATTTTACGTGGCGCTGTGCGTGTATTTACTGTACAATTCCTTTAATTTGGTGTGGGTAATGGAGGCGCTAGGTGGCGGATTATCAGAATTCAATTCCACTGGTCTATTATTCTGATTACTTGCCCCTAGCAACCATTTGGAGTTAATTGGGTAAAACAAAATGGCGGCAAAGGGGACTCAGAACTGGCAAGATGGGTTGCCAACAGTAGCCAATCAGATCCCGGCTTTCATTTTTCCACTTCAAGATAGAAAATGAAAGAGATGAGATGATTGGTCGCCCATGGCAACCAGTTTCCAGCAACAAAGTGACTGCTTGGTCCACCAGAGCAACCAATCAGATTCAAGCTCAAAGATGAAAGACCTGCTTTGATTGGTTGCTAGGGGCAGCGGTTTTACTTATTACCACCTTTTTTTTTTTTTTTTTAATGTGGAAACAAAATGGCAGCACAATAATAATGGGAGATAGAAGTGACATGGCAGTTTTCCCACAGTAACCAATCAGAGACCAGCTTTCATTGTACCAGATCAAAGTAGAAAATGAAAGAGCTGATCTGATTGGTCGCCCATAGCAACCATTTTCCAGCTACAAGCCAGAAGTGATTGTTTGGTTCTCCATAGCAACCAAACAGTGAGAAAATGAAAGCTCTTATCTGATTGGTTGCTACGGGCAAAATTCTCACAAAATGGCGGCACATGGGACCCGAGATAGCATGTGAATGTCCCGTCCTGCAGGAATGCCCAGAGACGTCTCTGTGTGTTTGTCTTGTGCCGGGTTGGAATGAGAACCATCTTAGAAGTGTTTTCATTACTGGGGAGGAATGTTTGCGGGCGGGGGACGGGCTACCCTCGGAGTCTGACTACTTTACACTCTCAGAATTTTACCATTACACCCCAATAAAAATAACCGTTGTGTCCGGGTGACAACCAGTATGGCCGCCGTTCTTGTTAGAGCGCCGGAGGCGTCTGTACATAACTGTCCGGATGCCGTTCCGGATCCTCGGAAGCCGAGTGACAGCCAGCCTTGCCGGCGTTACGGCTCCCACAATGGACTGTCCCTTTAAGATGAGATAAACGACGCTTTGTTGCTTTTATGTAAGAAGAGGCGGCTCCTCGTTATTGCGCCAGCGCTGCACGTATAACCGTGATTTTATGGTATTGATAAGCCCTGGCGATGGCAGCAGCTTAGACACGAACAATTTGCGTGTTAAATAATAGATCAGTGAAGGAGGCAGGCGCTGAATATTTCATGAGCGCTGCTGCCGAGACGGCGGGAGAGCGATGCCTGCCATCGCTGAGGGAGTCCATGTGACCAAATCCACTGACGGTGCCCGCTAGACGTGTCCATACAGGATGACGCCCAGCTGACTGCCATATCAGCCTGCAGCGCCATTCAGAGACCCATCCCCCTCTTCTACCTGTGCAAGTGTCAGTCTCCACTGAGGTTCCGACATTCTATTCATGAATCAGGCAGAACAGGGCTCTGTGTCCTGCACATAGGGGAGCGTGTAAATGCGTGTCCCCGCATTACTCCGGACTGGGCCAAGCTATTCTTGACCTCTATCCCTGGCTAAGCCGTCGGCATCCCGGTCAGGTTAATCACAGATCTGGCAGCTCAGACATAAAACGTCCCCTTTTTATTAGGATCTCTGGAGGAAAGTATTAAAGGGGTGTGTATATTTTTGCAGCCGTTTCAATGCAGACCAATGCGTCTCCATGGTTACAGACTACAAGCAAACCATGTACAGTCTGATCCTGCAGAAAATGTAGTTTTGTGTATACAGCTCCAGTTTAGACCTATGTGTCTCCATGGTAACAGACTACAAGCCAACTGTGTAGTCTCATCCTGCAGTCATGTGATCCCGCAGATTTGCAAATAGTCTGTTTTTTGTGTATACAGCTCCTGAGACCTATGTGTCTCCATGGTTACAGACTACAAATAAGCCATGTGTAGTCTGACCCTGTCGCCATGTGATACCCCACATCTCATTAGCCTTAAAGGGATAAACTTATCAGGACAGAGGCTACCTTTAAATTAAGTGCCCCTCCTCGAATTGTCACTTTGGTGGACCATATTAGCTCCGCCCCTCTGTCACATGACCTGTTTCACCACTACTGAATGGCCATGAGAGGTCACAGAGGGGAGGGGCCAAGGCAGGCGTTATGATCAGATTGGGGGTGGTAATCTGATGTTCCATTAGCATATTGGTGCCGTACGTCCCGATGATGTGTAGAATCGCATCCGTTAATTTTCCCGCCACATTTAGGCCCAGAAACCAGAGATGCGCCAGTTGTCGCGTGATTAGAAAACAGTGCGCCGTTTGTACGGCGAGATCCCAGTGCTGAATTATTCCGCTCATGTCCCCTGGGAAATGAGGACAACACGGAGGCGACCTGAGGCGAATGTTAAATGTGCAGCCACAGAAGCTGAGCCGAGGGACGACGCCCCCTCTTAAAGGGGAAGGGACCCCCAAAATGAAAACTCCCCGCTTATTGCAACTCCTTGTGTTTTTGGGGGGGCAGCCATTATGACAACTATAGGGGTGTCACCCTGCTTTCCCAGAGCCCTGAAAGGCCAGTCAGAGTCACAGCTGAGGACTGTAAATTTTATTACGTGTATGGCCCTTTAAGGAAAAAATAATAATCTTTACGTCATTATATCTGTTTCTGGAAAAGCTGGGGTGTACACAACTAGGCGACGAGGTGCCTTCCAGCATCTCATGGGTTGAGCACGGCCAGATGTCGCTTGGACCGGGGAGCTGGGACGCCGCGGTCAGCGCAGGTCGTCCCTAAAGGACGGAGACTGGTTCTCACGCAGCAGAGCGGCCTTTAGTTTCCCAGGGTCTGTGAGAGATCTGCTGAATGGAATGGCCGCCATTTTTTCCCAGCATGCCCCCTGCCCTGGTCAGCTGGGGTTTTGTACTCCAGTCACATCCAAAGCTGCAGCGCTGAATATATCCCTGCTGCCCCCTTCTGGTCCTGTGTGGAGCATGCCCTGCTGTCTTGTATTGTGTGAGTCCAATTCGCTTTCCTTCTGGTTTTCCCACTCCAGTCACATCCAAAGCTGCATTCTTAATTCCGGGCCTCTTTCTGCCGCCCCCTGCTGGTTCAGTGTCTGCACAGCTCTGTTGTGTTGATGGAGATGCAGCCATGCAGACGTGCTGCCCTTGTGGTAGTGGTGGAAAGTGGTACTGCAAGTGGTAAAGGTTTTATGGTTAATGGGGTAGAAGGGGTTAACTTTGACAGACGGTAGCCATCTTTTTTTTTTTTAATGGCCGATGCCAGTAAGGGCGGAGGTTTTCCTCTCTGCGGGCATCATGCAGGGTGTATGTTGGCCGCCATGGCGTCGTGCCTATTATGGATATAGATACGTCAGGCATATGGCGCAGCGCCACAAAGACATTGGCATGGTCATGTGACAGGAGCCGCAGGGCCACCCAAAATGGCCTATATCTGCAGTGCCCCCCTCTGTCCATCGGTGTGGTATCTCCCGTTTTTCACTCTTCTCTACATCTCCGTACACTTGTGGTGATTACCTGATCTCAGGAGACGTCGGGTGATCCGGGAGCTTGGCCAGCCATGTTCCCGGGAAGTCTTCAGGACGTCGCCCCCCCCCGCCCCCCTCCGGGGGTCGGTAAAGATAGTCGCTGTCTTCACATTCTGAGCGTTAATGAATAAAGTTAATCACATCCCTGTCACATCTGCAGGTTCATCCTCCCCCGCACTGTGCTTAACCGGCTGTGTGCCGGGCGGGGGCCCCGCTAATAGCCCCCCAATATAATATGTACGGGGGGCGCCCTCTATATCCCGTGTACGGGGGGCGCCCTCTATATCCCGTGTACGGGGGGCGCCCTCTATATCCCGTGTACGGGGGGCGCCCTCTATATCCCGTGTACGGGGGCGCCCTCTATATCCCTGTTACGGGGGGCGCCCTCTATATTCCCGTGTACGGGCGGGCGCCCTTTATATCCCGTGTACGGGGGGCGCCCTCTATATCCCGTGTACGGGGGCGCCCTCTATATATCCCGTGTACGGGGGGCGCCCTCTATATCCCGTGTACGGGGGGGCGCCCTCTATATCCCGTGTACGGGGGGCGCCCTCTATATCCCGTGTACGGGGGGCGCCCTCTATATCCCCTGCACGGGGGGCGCCCTCTATATCCCCTGCACGGGGGGCGCCCTCTATATCCCCTGCACGGGGGCGCCCTCTATATCCCCTGCACGGGGGGCGCCCTCTATATCCCCTGCACGGGGGGCGCCCTCTATATCCCGTGTACGGGGGGCGCCTCTATATCCCGTGTACGGGGGGCGCCCTCTATATCCCGTGTACGGGGGCGCCCTCTATATCCCGTGTACGGGGGCGCCCTCTATATCCCGTGTACGGGGGCGCCCTCTATATCCCGTGTACGGGGGGCGCCCTCTATATCCCGTGTACGGGGGGCGCCCTCTATATCCCGTGTACGGGGGGCGCCCTCTATATCCCGTGTACGGGGGGCGCCCTCTATATCCCGTGTACGGGGGCGCCCTCTATATCCTCGTGTACGGGGGGCGCCCTCTATATCCTCTGCACGGGGGGCGCCCTCTATATCCTCTGCACGGGGGCGCCCTCTATATCCTCTGCACGGGGGGCGCCCTCTATATCCTCTGCACGGGGGGCGCCCTCTATATCCCCTGCACGGGGGCGCCCTCTATATCCCCTGCACGGGGGGCGCCCTCTATATCCCCCTGCACGGGGGCGCCCTCTATATCCCCTGCACGGGGGGCGCCCTCTATATCCCCTGCACGGGGGGCGCCCTCTATATCCCCTGCACGGGGGGCGCCCTCTATATCCCGTGTACGGGGGGGCGCCCTCTATATCCCGTGTACGGGGGGGCGCCCTCTATATCCCGTGTACGGGGGGCGCCCTCTATATCCCGTGTACGGGGGCGCCCTCTATATCCCGTGTACGGGGGGCGCCCTCTATATCCCGTGTACGGGGGGCGCCCTCTATATCCCGTGTACGGGGGGCGCCCCTCTATATCCCGTGTACGGGGGGCGCCCTCTATATCCCGTGTACGGGGGGCGCCCTCTATATCCCGTGCACGGGGGGCGCCCTCTATATCCCCTGTGGACGGCGGCGCCCTCTCTGTAGACGCTGTGGGCGGCGGCGCCCTCTCTGTAGACGCTGTGGGCGGCGGCGCTCTCTCTGTAGACGCTGTGGACGGCGGCGCTCTCTCTGTAGACGCTGTGGACGGCGGCGCTCTCTCTATAGACGCTGTGGGCGGCGGCGCTCTCTCTATAGACGCTGTGGACGGCGGCGCTCTCTCTATAGATCTTATGTATTGTACATTGGGGGGTCTTGTGGCGCCCCCCATCCTCACCCTCCTTCACCTCTCACATGCCAGAGGATAAAGCATGGCGGATAGCGGGATTTTGCTTCACCACCTTTCTGCAGGGTTTAAAATTAGCAGCGAGCGCAGAGCAGGCGGCACACACTGTTCCCGAGCGTGACACACACACGCCTCCGCTACTCCCACCTGTCACAGAGACAAACACATCTCAGTGACACATGACCTCACAATACGCCGCACAATTCTCCATCCTGCCCAGGTGTGGGGACACTACAACTCCCAGCATGCAGCTGTAATATCACCACAGGCCAACAGTATACGTCTGTAACATAACACCCAGCACCCGTCCCTTTAATGCCGGATTAAAGGAATGTTCTGTCATTTAGATGTATGTCTGCAGCGCACGCCCCTCTGACCGCTATTAACCTGTGTCTTTTCCTGCAGGCATCGACTATAAGACGACCACCATACTGCTGGACGGACGCCGCATAAAACTACAGCTCTGGTGAGTTACACCGTTCATTGTCCTCCCGTCCGTCCTCCTCACAGCGCCAGCCGCCATATTGTAAAAGAGAGAAAGCGTTCTTAAGATGAAGTTCTGGCTGTGTGCAGCCACCACTAGGGGGAGCTCCCTGCATACTGAACTGTATAATAAGCCTGTGTGCGGTGGGCTCCCTCTAGTGGTGGCTGCAGGGAACTAGAAGTGCCCCATATATTTCTAGGCAGGAGATTCGGAGCTCTGTACCTGAAAACAAAGCTGTAGGTGCACTGGATGAAGCAGTAGGTGCACTCTAAGGAGATTGCACAGCCAGCCATTCCTTAAAGGGGCGTCTGCTTTAGATCACCATTTATAAATCCCCATTCAGGATCCTCTTCCATTAACCTGAGTAGAGAGCGGCTGCAGAGAGCGTCTCCCTGGAGGACCCGGATGCCGTAGGCTACATTAACAGCCCATTGGCCTCAATGGAAGCTGTGTAATACTTAATTTCGTCTGTGGCGGCTGAGTTATAGCCTCATTGTTACCCCTCACAGTAGTTATACCCTCATTGTGCCCCCTCACAGTAGTTATACCCTCATTGTGCCCCCTCACAGTAGTTATACCCTCATTGTGCCCCCCTCACAGGAGTTATACCCTCATTGTTACCCCTCACAGGAGTTATACCCTCATTGTGCCCCCTCACAGGAGTTATACCCTCATTGTGCCCCCTCACAGGAGTTTACCCTCATTGTGCCCCCTCACAGGAGTTATACCCTCATTGTGCCCCCTCACAGGAGTTATACCCTCATTGTGCCCCCTCACAGGCGTTATACCCTCATTGTGCCCCCTCACAGGAGTTATACCCTCATTATGCCCCCTCACAGGAGTTATACCCTCATTGTGCCCCCTCACAGGAGTTATACCCTCATTGTTACCCCTCACAGTAGTTATACCCTCATTGTGCCCCCTCACAGGAGTTATACCCTCATTGTGCCCCCTCACAGGAGTTATACCCTCATTGTGCCCCCTCACAGGAGTTATACCCTCATTGTGCCCCCTCACAGGAGTTATACCCTCATTGTGCCCCCTCACAGGCGTTATACCCTCATTGTGCCCCCTCACAGAGTTATACCCTCATTGTGCCCCCTTACAGGAGTTATACCCTCATTGTGACCCCCTCACAGGAGTTATACCCTCATTGTGCCCCCTCACAGGAGTTATACCCTCATTGTGCCCCCTCACAGTAGTTATACCCTCATTGTGCCCCCTCACAGTAGTTATACTCTCATTGTGCCCCCCTCACAGGAGTTATACCCTCATTATGCCCCCTCACAGGAGTTATACCCTCATTGTGCCCCCTCACAGGAGTTATACCCTCATTGTGCCCCCTCACAGGCGTTATACCCTCATTGTGCCCCTTCACAGTAGTTATACCCTCATTGTGCCCCCTCACAGAGTTATACCCTCATTGTGCCCCCTCACAGGAGTTATACTCTCATTGTTACCCCTCACAGTAGTTATACCCTCATTGTGCCCCCTCACAGGAGTTATACCCTCATTGTGCCCCCTCACAGGAGTTATACCCTCATTGTTACCCCTCACAGGAGTTATACCCTCATTGTTACCCCCTCACAGGAGTTATACCCTCATTGTGCCCCCTCACAGGAGTTATACCCTCATTGTGGCCCCCTCACAGGAGTTATACCCTCATGTGCCCCCTCACAGGAGTTATACCCTCATTGTGCCCCCTCACAGGAGTTATACCCTCATTGTGCCCCCTCACAGGAGTTATACCCTCATTGTGCGCCCCTCACAGAGAGTTATACCCTCATTGTGCCCCCTCACAGGAGTTTATAACCCCTCATTGTGCCCCCTCACAGGCTTATACCCTCATTGTGCCCCCTCACAGGAGTTATACCCTGATTGTGCCCCCTCACAGCAGTTATACCCTGATTGTGACCCCCCTCACAGCAGTTATACCCTGATTGTGACCCCCTCACAGCAGTTATCCCTGATTGTGACCCCCTCACAGCAGTTATACCCTGATTGTGACCCCCTCACAGCAGTTTATACCCTGATTGTGACCCCCTCACAGCAGTTATACCCTGATTGTGACCCCCTCACAGCAGTTATACCCTGATTGTGACCCCCCTCACAGCAGTTATACCCTGATTGTGACCCCCTCACTGCAGTTATACCCTCATGTGACCCCTCACAGCAGTTATACCCCTGATTGGGACCCCCCTCACAGCAGTATACCCTGATTGGGACCCCCTCACAGCAGTTATACCCTGATTGGGGACCCCCTCACAGCAGTCTATACCCTGATTGGGACCCCCTCACAGGCAGTTATTACCCTGATTGGGACCCCCTCACAGCAGTTATACCCTGATTGGGACCCCCTCACAGCAGTTATACCCTGATTGGGACCCCCTCACAGCAGTTATACCCTGATTGGGACCCCTCTCACAGCAGTTATACCCTGATTGGGACCCCCTCACAGCAGTTATACCCTGATTGGGACCCCCTCACAGCAGTTTATACCCTGATTGGGACCCCCTCACAGCAGTTATACCCTGATTGGGAACCCCCTCACAGCAGTTATACCCTGATTGGGACCCCCTCACAGCAGTTATACCCTGATTGGGACCCCCTCACAGCAGTTATACCCTGATTGGGACCCCCTCACAGCAGTTATACCCTGATTGGGACCCCCTCACAGCAGTTTATAACCCTGATTGGGACCCCCTCACAGCAGTTATACCCTGATTGGGACCCCCTCACAGCAGTTATACCCTGATTGGGACCCCCTCACACAGTATACCCTGATTGGGACCCCCTCACTGAGCCATTGGGACCCCCTTATACCCTGATTGGGACCCCCTCACACTACCCTGCCCCTCACTGCCAGTTATACCTGATTGGGACCCCCTCACTGCAGTTATACCCTGATTGGGACCCCCTCACTGCGTTATACCTGATTGGACCCCCTCACTGCAGTGATATACCCTGATGGGACCCCCTCACAGCAGTTATACCCTGATTGGGACCCCCTCACTGCCAGTTATACCCTGATTGGCTGACCCCCTCACTGCAGTTTATACCCTGATTGGACCCCCTCCACTGCAGTTATACCCTGATTGGGACCCCCTCACTGATGGGACCCCCCTCACTGCAGCCCTATACCCTGATTGGGACCCCCTCACTGCAGTTATACCCTATTGGACCCCCTGATCAGTTATACCCTGATTGGGACCCCCTCACTGCAGTTATACCCTGATTGGGACCCCCCTCACTGCAGTTATACCCTGATTGGGACCCCCTCACAGCAGTTATACCTGATTGGGACCCCCTCACAGCAGTTTATACCCTGATGGGACCCCCTCACAGCAGTTATACCCTGATTGGACCCCCACAGCAGCTTATACCTGCTGATTGGGACCCCCTCACAGCAGTTATACCCTGATTGGGACCCCCTCACAGCAGTTATACCCTGATTGGGACCCCCTCACAGCAGTTATACCCTGATTGGGACCCCCTCACAGCAGTTATACCCTGATTGGGACCCCCTCACAGCAGTTATACCCTGATTGGGACCCCCTCACAGCAGTTATACCCTGATTGGGACCCCCTCACAGCAGTTTATACCCTGATTGGGACCCTATTCCCGATCACCAGCAGTTATACCCTGATTGGGACCCCCTCACAGCAGTTATACCCTGATTGGGACCCCCTCAACAGCAGTTATACCCTGATTGGGACCCCCTCACAGCAGTTATACCCTGATTGGGACCCCCTCACAGCAGTTATACCCTGATTGGGACCCCCTCACAGCAGTTATACCCCTGATTGGGACCCCCTCACTGCCAGTTATACCCTGATTGGGACCCCCTCACTGCAGTTATACCCTGATTGGGACCCCCTCACTGCAGTTATACCCTGATTGGGACCCCCTCACTGCAGTTATACCCTGATTGGGACCCCCTCACTGCAGTTATACCCTGATTGGACCCCCCTCACTGCAGTTATACCCTGATTGGGGACCCCCCTCACTGCAGTTATACCCTGATTGGGACCCCCTCACTGCAGTTATACCCTGATTGGGACCCCCCTCACTGCAGTTATACCCTGATTGGGACCCCCTCACTGCAGTTATACCCTGATTGGGACCCCCTCACTGCAGTTATACCCTGATTGGGACCCCCTCACTGCAGTTATACCTGATTGGGACCCCCTCACTGCAGTTATACCCTGATTGGGACCCCCTCACTGCAGTTATACCCTGATTGGGACCCCCTCACTGCAGTTATACCCTGATTGGGACCCCCTCACAGCAGTTTATACCCTGATTGGGACCCTATCAACAGTAGTTATGCACTCTCTGTACCCACAACCTGTATGTGTGTACACACACACTGTATAGATGACACCCTATTCACCCATAGTTTACTCCTCCTCCTGTGCAGTGCTCGGCTGGAGACCCTTGATCATGTGACTGTGACATCACGGAAGGTCCTGCAGCCTCTGCTTGCTGTAGATGCTGAGCCTAGAATGTAAGGTTGTAGCCCCGCCCCCCTCTCCAGTCCTCTGTGCTGCTGGAAGGGGGGTGGGGCGAGCAGAGGACTAGGCCGGATCCGCAGCGCACAGCAGGCCGTCAGGGAGAAGGAGACCTACAGCTGCTCACCTGACAGCCTGTAACATGTGCTGTGGTGCCCCACGTCACTGAATAGGTTTGAAAAAAACTAAAAACCTGTTAAAAAGAATAGTGTTAAAAAATACTAATACACAAAAAGGCTGGAAAAAGTAGAAAAAAAATAATCAAAATATAAAATCTGAAAAATCACTGGTTCCTGCAGATCTGAGAGAAATAAAAATAATGAAAACCTTGAAATGTAGTAATAAAAAAGTTAAAATGTTAGAAATAAAAATGTTGAAGTGTGTATTAGCGGCGGTGGCGCTCTGGTATTCTCCGCTCGCGGTCCTGGAATGCAGGCGTTTGGCGCCATCCCAAGTAGTGGGAATCCTGGCAGCGAACGCCGAGCATTATAATCCCCCAAATCTCCGGGGAACGTACGCTTGCCTGCCTGTAATTCCCAGCGCGTAGACAGGGCATGCTGAGAGTTGTAGTTCTGCGGCAGCTGACTGTGAACCTCGATATGGCAGACTGTGGTCGGAGCTCCGCCAGCAGCCGGTCAGGAAAAGCCATCATCTCTAATGAGTGTAACATATGTGAGGGAACTATTCCAGTAGTCCGGAATAGAATGCCAGGACTGCAGTGTAGACTGACACACGCGTGGCTTTCTGTGCCCTTTACAGTCTCCTTCTTTTCGCCTCTTGCAGGGACACTTCAGGACAAGGAAGATTTTGCACTATTTTTCGTTCCTATTCCAGAGGAGCTCAGGTGAGGTCACATGACGGACGTAGGGGCGGGGCCGTGACAACCTGTTTTCTATAAGGGGTTGCATCCATATTTGGGGGGGGAATCTTTCTTTCCTGCAGCAAGCCATCCCTGACAGGTTAAAGGTCGCTTACAAATTGGCAAGCGGGTCTCACATGGGGCCCGGCGTACAGTCGCTCTCGCTGTTTAGGGCGTGGCCTCGTCCGCCTGCGCCGAGCAGATAAGCTGCAGCCGGTGATTTATGGATCCTGGACCGGATCATTTCCTATCTCCATTCCAGATAAATACAGGAATTTGGCATGGAAAAGCGAGGTAGCCGCACGGGCTCACTGCGAGACTTAAAGGGCCGGCGCTGGAGACTGTGCTAATAACAGAGGAAGGCTGTGTAACACTGCGGGGGTTAAACTGCGAAAGTTCTTACAGAAAGGGTTAAAAAAAATCAAAACCAACTGAAAAACAGTGATGTGTACAGACGGCCGGTGACCTGTCGTGTATGAGGTGTAGGCATACAGAGTAGTCACCTGCAGGTGGCGCTGGAGAGGCCTGGGATCTATAGATCCATATAGAAGCCACCATCGCCAATCCCGGGCGCCATAGTTTATCTTCTCCTACTGGGAGTGGTTGTCACTGCTCCGCCCTCCTAACAGGCATCACTAGATGAATCTGTCACCTGTATGGTTAAAGGAGAACTCCACCTAAAATGGGACTAGATTGGACAGTTGACTTTCTTGGTCGCAGTAGTGCGGCCTCCTCTGCTTCCTGCGGGTTGGCGGCGCCTGTGCTTCGTGCGGGTCGGGGGCGCCTGTGGCTTCCTGCGGGTCAGTGGCGCCGGGCTCCTGTGGGGCCTTTCCTGCGGGTCGGGGGCGCCTGTGGCTTCCTGCGGGTCGGGGGCGCCTGTGGCTTCCTGCGGGTCGGGGGCGCCTGTGGCTTCCTGCGGGTCGGGGGCGCCTGTGGCTTCCTGCGGGTCGGGGGCGCCTGTGGCTTCCTGCGGGTCGGGGGCGCCTGTGGCTTCCTGCGGTCGGGGGCGCCTGTGGCTTCCTGCGGGTCGGGGGCGCCTGTGGCTCCTGCGGGTCGGGGGCGCCTGTGACTTCCTGCGGGTCGGGGGCGCCTGTGACTTCCTGAGGGTCGGGGGCGCCTGTGCTTCTTGCGGGTCGGGGGCCCCATCTTATTCTGCTGTGGGACCCTATGACTTATAGTTCCGCTCCTGCCAGGAATGACTCCTGTCTTGGCCAAGCTGCAATAACGGTGCACTTCCCCTTTAACAGTCTGTGCATTTGCGTCACAGTGTGTCAGGGACAGGACATCCCTGCGGTGTAAATCATCTCTTGAGCTGCCAGGAACACGACCGTCTCAGGGGTCGGTGAGAAGAAATCTGCGCCCCGAGACAACGCGCTCCACATTCCTGCCGCTGGTTAATCGTAGGCCGCCAGCTCCCCGGCCTGACCGCGATCCTGCGCAGTCATGTGCTCTGTATGTGGATTGCGAAATCCTCGGCTGTAATTGCTAACATCTTTCACATAGCAGAGCTGGATGTGCTCCCGACCTCCACGTCTCATTACCGTCACTATAGGTCATGTGTCAGGCCCCCTATAAGTGATACTTAAAGGGACACTCCACCCAGGGGTGATATTCATATATATGGTGTGGTAAACACTCCCAGGTCACAGGGTCAACGCCTTTCCTAAAAACAATCTCTCATTTTTGGGGAATTTCCCTCCCATCATGCCTCGGGAGTGACATAGCCTTCTCAGAGGGGGCGGAGCTTCCTTTTTTTTAATCGGGTCTTGTGTCTTCTTCCTGCAGGGCGTCATCCTGGTCTATGACATCACGAACCGCTGGTCATTTGACGGCATCGACCGCTGGATAAAGGAGATCGACGAGGTGAGTCTTGATTGTGACCACCGGGGGCGCTGTGAGCCATCCAGCAGACCTCCCTAGATAAGGTGGGGGGAAGAACTCACGTTCAGGAGTCTGGGAAAGCTGAGTGACAACCAATATGGCAGCCGTAAAGGTTTGTCACCCAGCTTTCCCAGGCACAGATATAATGTATGCTCTTGCTCTGTTTCCCAGCATGCCCCGGGAGTGCCCAAGATCCTGGTGGGGAACCGTCTGCACTTGGCGTTCAAGCGGCAGGTGTCCACGGAGCAGGCGCAGTGCTACGCGGAGCGCCTCGGGATGACCTTCTTCGAGGTCAGCCCCCTCTGCAACTTCAACATCACTGAGTCCTTCACCGAGCTGGCGAGGATCGTGCTGATGCGGCACGGCATGGACCGGCTGTGGAGGCCCAACAAGGGTACGTGACCGAAAAACTGTGCTCCTCACCCAGCTTTCCCAGATTCTGATGTCACAAGGCAGCGCTCCAGGCTGGGAAAGCTGGGTGACTGCCAATAGTCCCGCCATCTGTGTACATAATGGTGGGAAAGAAAAAAAAAAAAAAAAACACCACATACTTACCTTCTTCCTAGGAGCAGCAACAGCAGGACATCGGCTGCTCTAGTCTGTGGAGGGGGCGGAGCCGAGGCTGAAAGCAGGCCCCACCCCCTGCACAGACAAGAGGTGTGGAGAGCCGGCAGGGAGGAGGAATAATGAAGTAGGGAGCCGATGCCAACTCTCTGTTTCATTATGGAAACTGTCTGTGGTTCCTATGGATGCCGGGACAGCCTCTGAAATCCGGGACTGTCCCGCTGAATCCGGGACGGTTGGGAGGTATAGTGTACATAATGGTGGTCACCCAGCTTTCCCAGACTCTGATGTCACAAGGCAGCGTTCTCAGGCTGGTAAAGCTGGGTGACCACCAATAGTCCCGCCATCTCTGTACATAATGGTAGTCGCCAAGCTTTCCCAGGGCCCTGAACAGGGTGGGCACGTATCACATAGCCACTTATTAGGTGCATTGACAATTTGTGTACCGCCAGTATGTCACCCAACTTTCCCAGGATCGGACAATACTTTCCTAGGTCTGAAAGACAATTTGCCATATTAGTAGTGGTTCCGGATCCCACTCTGGCCCGCCGCCTGAGGCATGCTGACGCCTCATCGGTACGGCTGCCACCGACATGAGCAGGTCATGTGACCTAACGGGAAAACAATTCCGCACCTTGAAGGTTTGTTGTTCCTCCGCCTGTGTCCTCGTCAATGATTTACTGCAGCACAGGCGTCACCATGGTGACTGATCAGGCACATGTCGTGCTGTGCCACTGCCACCTGCAGGTCAGTATGTGTAACAGCAGCGCTCATTACATTGCGTGTTCTAAATATCACCAGTACTGATATGTGGATCACATGACCCTTTACCAGTGGGCAAAATGCCCCCTTGTGGCCACTATGTAGAACTGCAACCTCTGGGGACACATGGGTATAGCTATAGGAGTGCAAAAATCGGACGTCATCCATGTTTTGCGGACTGCAGAATACATAAGTTTTTGTGAAGTTGACCTAACTCCGCCCTCTCTCCTCTTTTTATCTCCACCCCCCCCCCAGTACTGAGTCTGCAAGACCTCTGCTGCCGCGCCATAGTCTCCTGCACCCCCGTTCACCTGGTCGACAAGCTCCCCCTCCCGGTTGCCTTACGAAGCCATCTGAAGTCTTTCTCCATGGCGAACGGACTGAACGCCAGGATGATGCACGGCCGATCGTACTCGCTCACCGCCAACAACTTAAACAAACGGCACAGCCTGAAGAAAGCCAAGATCATCCGTCCGCCGCAAAGCCCCCCCAAGAACTGCACAAGGAACAGCTGCAAGATATCCTAAAAGCAAGAGCCATGGAAGGATCCTCGGGGGTGGAGACTCTACAGCCCTCCCCCCAGGAAGCTGTTAAGCGACAGGACGTTCATTGCGCCCCTTCTTTGTCAGGAAGTTTAGGTCTCCCGAGATAATGCTGCTTTTATTTTAGACGTCACATGATGTCGCTGTGTTCTATATGCATGGCCCGTTTTTTATTTTAATTTTTTTTTTTTTTTTTTTTTTTTTTTTACTATTTTTATGGCCCTTTTATTTGTGATCTCATCCTTCCTCCCTTCCCTCCCCCACCTCCGTCACCAGCAAGTTTATGCGGGTCTTACTATGTGGATTTGTGCTCCCTTTAATGGAAAGTATTGCACCCCCTTCCCCTGGAAGAGAGCACCCTTTTATTTTATTTTTTATTTTTTTTATTTTTATTTTTTTTAAAAGTGCTGCACCCCAAGGTATGCATTTACAGTGTGTACACCGCAGCCGCCCCTCCCCCACCTCCAGTCATCCCCCCTACAACAAAGGCTGCTCCACAGGCGTACTTAAGATGCACTGTCAGGTCTCTGTGAGGAAAGTTTTGAATTTTTTTAAAATTTTTTTTTTTTATGTTATTTAATACTTTTTTGGGATTTCTCCGTGATGATGAGATATGACTATATATATATATATATATAAATATGCTTCTATTTCTGTAAAACTGAATATTTTGTACCAGATGTAAGAAGAGTCGCCGAGTTTAAACAGAAAACAAAGAAAAAAAACACAAAAAAAAAAAAAAATCACCCAAATGCCAAAGACGTGTTTGGATTGTGAATATGTTTTATTTGCGATGCGTTTGTGACTTTCGATGTGATTTGAAGAAATGTTTTATAAAGAGGAAGAAACGCTATTTAAGGAAAAAAATAAATGTCTTTAAAAGCTCGTGAAGGGTGCGGGGACTGATCTCTATAGCACCGATCGCCTGATCACATCTGATCGTCGACGATCAGCGCCGTGCCTTCAGTAGTGGCTGCTCCTGGTATTGCAGCTCTCATACAAGACAATGGGACGGAGCTGCAGTACCGGGCGGAGCCACTATGGAGTGTATGGCGCTGTTGATGGTGCATCATGCAGAGGATTGGCGGGAGTCACACCCATCTGACGGTGGAGGACTGATTTGGCAGGACTGGCTGACCGCCTAAAATGTATGACCGCCTATCGAACATGTAAGAGGGTGGGCACCTGGCATCAATTTGACCGGCACCCCCCCCTGTGTTCTGTCTGTCTAATGCAGGGCCTGAGGGGGCGGAGCATGACACAAGGACTCTTATAATCTAATAATACCACAGCTCCTCCCCCTTGACTCCTTCACTAGGAAGAGACATTAACGGGACCTGCCGGCCACTGGATTGTCGGAGGCCGGGTTCAAGGAATTTGATCATCTGTAGAAGACTTTAGACCACAGAAGATGATGGTGACCCCAGGACCTCTCCTCGGAGAAGATACTGACCACTGGTTTGTGCAGTTAGAGGACATGATGGGAGTTGTAGCTCTGCCGGGGGGGTGTGAATAGCCGGACCCCCAGAATAACAGGTGACAATGAGGGGTTTACAGCGTTTGTTTCCTACTTATACAGCAATGAGATGGAGAGCGGCAGAGAAGTATCCATGGAAACAGGAAAGCGCAATTACCTGATTACTACTTACCAGCGGAATATGTGACATAGGAAAACCAAAGTGATTCTCTATAGAGAAGGGAGGGCGGCACAGTCTACTGTGTGTACATTACTTATCCTGTATTATACTCCAGAGCTGCACTCACTATTCTGCTGGTGCAGTCACTGTGTACATACATTACTTATCCTGTACTGATCCTGAGTTACATCCTATATTATACACCAGAGCTGCACTCACTATTCTGCTGGTGCAGTCACTGTGTACATACATTACTTATCCTGTACTGATCCTGAGTTACATCCTGTATTATACTCCAGAGCTGCACTCACTATTCTGCTGGTGCAGTCACTGTGTACATACATTACTTATCCTGTACTGATCCTGAGTTACATCCTGTATTATACTCCAGAGCTGCACTCACTATTTCTGCTGGTGCAGTCACTGTTGTACATACATTACTTATCCTGTACTGATCCTGAGTTACATCCTGTATTATACTCCAGAGCTGCACTCACTATTCTGCTGGTGCAGTCACTGTGTACATACATTACAAATCCTGTACTGATACTGAGTTACATCCTGTATTATACTCCAGAGCTGCACTCACTATTCTTCTGGTGCAGTCACTGTGTACATACATTACTTATCCTGTACTGATCCTGAGTTACATCCTGTATTATACTCCCAGAGCTGCACTCACTATTCTGCTGGTGGATAGCTTAATGAAAATAGAAGGGCGGCAGCATCCATGGATGCTGCCGCCCTTCTATTTTCATTAAGCTATTCAACGGACTGATTGGATCAAAGGTCCTGGGCGTGCTGGTGCATCTTTGGAGGCAAGTCTGAAGGCCGAGTTGGTGCTGCTCTCAAACAAATTGTTTGCTATTCTGCTGGTGGAGTCACCGTGTACACACATTACAAATCCTGAATTACATCCTGTATTATGCTCCAGAGCTGCACTCGCTATTCTGCTGGTGCAGTCACTGTGTACATACATTACTTATCCTGTACTGATTGTGAGTTACATCCTGTATTATGCTCCAGAGCTGCACTCACTATTCTGCTGGTGCAGTCACTGTGTACATACATTACTTATCCTGTACTGATCCTGAGTTACATCCTGTATTATACTCCAGAGCTGTACTCACTATTCTGCTGGTGCAGTCACTGTGTACATACATTATTTATCCTGTACTGATCCTGAGTTACATCCTGTATATACTCCAGAGCTGCACTCACTATTCTGCTGGTGGAGTCACCGTGTACACACATTACATTATGCTCCAGAGTTGCACTCACTATTCTGCTGGTGCAGTCACTGTGTACATACATTACTTATCCTGTACTGATCCTGTCTTTGCCAGGATGTAACTCAGGATCAGTACAGGATACGTAATGTATGTACACAGTGACTGCACCAGCAGAATAGTGAGTGCAGCTCTGGAGTATAATACAAGATGTAACTCAGGATAAGTACAGGATAAGTGACTGTACCAGCCTGATTGTGATTGCAGCTCTGCGGTATAATACAGGGTGTAACTCAGGATCAGTACAGAATAAGTAATGTATGTACACAGTGACTGCACCAGCAGAATAGTGAGTGCAGCTCTGGAGGATAATACAGGATGTAACTCAGGATCAGTACAGGATAAGTAATGTATGTACACAGTGACTGCACCAGCAGAATAGTGAGTGCAGCTCTGGAGTACAGTACAGGATGTAACTCAGGATAAGTACAGGATATGTAATGTATGTACACAGTGACTCCACCAGCAGAATAGTGAGTGCAGCTCTGGAGTAATAATACAGGATTATTCTGATCAGATCCCATATTGTTCGTACACGTTGAAATGTCATGGTTTTATTGTTTGGTTAGCTGCTGATAGTTGTTGGGGTGTTTAGAGCCCCTTTATTCTCCTGATATTTGGGTTCTTGCCCCCCCTTTTCCCTCTATTCTCCCACTTGGTAAACAGGATACATATAGAGGCTGCGCTCTCCCCCCCTGTTCCTTGCGTCCTCAATTATTTTTGACATAGTAACTTCTAGACCAGTGTGTGCATGCCCTTCTCATATCCTCTCCCCCGTATATTTATAAATAGGGTCCCAGTGTTCGGCACACCCCCTCCCCACAGGTTATACTGGTAATTACTGGTGCTCGCTCATAGATCATAAAACAGCCATTAAACCTCCAGTAACTGATTCACATGGACGTCCAAGGTCACAAGACGCAAATCCTCCATAACACTGAGAAAGTGGGGATAGCTGTAGCCTGTCGGGGCATGCTGGGAGTTGTAGTTTCACATCAGCCAGTGAGCCATAAGGCGCAGAGCTCTGTACAGAAGGACCCCCAGAGTGTGTCGGCCCCTCAGTCATTGGAAAACAATTAGCGTCCGTCCACCGCGAGTTTACGAATGACGTAAATCACAGCACGCCAAAATGGCGCAAATCATATGATCAGGGACGGGGTCGCGGATGTGATTCCACAGGACTACTCCCAGCCACACATATGAGCTATTTCTAAAAAAAACAAAAGGCAGAACGGTGTCGGGGCCCAGGCTGTACCGGTTACATCATCACCGGGAGCCATAAATGAAGCGTGACAACCGACAACCCGTCAACGACAACTGACTACTTACCAGCGGAATATATGACAGAGGAAAACCAAAGTCATTCTCTATAGAGAAGGGAGGGCGGCACAGTCTACTGTGTGTACATTACTTATCCTGTATTATACTCCAGAGCTGCACTCACTATTCTGCTGGTGCAGTCACTGTGTACATACATTACTTATCCTGTACTGATCCTGAGTTACATCCTGTATTATACTCCAGAGCTGCACTCACTATTCTGCTGGTGAAGTCACTGTGTACATACATTACTTATCCTGTACTGATCCTGAGTTACATCCTGTATTATACTCCAGAGCTGCACTCACTATTCTGCTGGTGCAGTCACTGTGTGCATACATTACTTATCCTGTAACTGATTGTGAGTTACATCCTGTATTATACTCCAGAGCTGCACTCACTATTCTGCTGGTGCAGTCACTGCTGTACATACATCACTTATCCTGTACTGATCCTGAGTTACATTCCTGTATTATCCTCCAGACTGCACTCACTATTCTGCTGGTGCAGTCACTGTGTACATACATTACTTATCCTGTACTGATTGTGAGTTACATCCCTGTATTATACTCCAGAGCTGCCACTCACTATTCTGCTGGTTGCAGTCACTGTGTACATACATCACTTATCCTGTACTGATCCTCAGTTACATCCTGTATTATACTCCAGAGCTGCACTCCACTATTCTGCTGGTGCAGGTCACTGTGTACATACATTACGTTATCCCTGTACTGATCCTGAGTTACATCCTGTATTATACTCCAGAGCTGCACTCACTATTACTGCTGGTGCAGTCACTGTGTACATACATCACTTATCCTGTACTTATCCTGAGTTACATCCTTGTATTATACTCCAGAGCTGCACTCACTATTCTGCTGGTGCAGTCAGTGTACATACATACATTACTTATTTCTGTACTGATCCTCAGTTACACCCTGTATTATACCGCAGAGCTGCAATCACAATCAGGCTGGTACAGTCACTTATCCTGTACTTATCCTGAGTTCCATCCTGTATTATACTCCAGAGCTTGCCACTCCAGTATTCTGCTGGTACAGTCCACTGTGCCCATACATTACTTATCCTGTACTGATCCTGAGTTACATCCTGTATTATACTCCAGAGCTGCACTCACTATTCTGCTGGTGAAGTCACTGTGTACATACATTACTTTTCCTGTACTGATCCTGAGTTACATCCTGTATTTTACTTCAGAGCTGCACTCACTATTCTGCTGGTGGCAGGCACTGTGTACATACATTACTTATCCTGTATTTATACTCCAGAGCTGCACTCCACTCATTCTGCTGGTGCAGTCACTGTGTACATACATTACTTATCCTGTACTGATACTGAGTTACATCCTGTATTATACTCCAGAGCTGCACTCACTATTCTGCTGGTGGAGTCACCGTGTACACACATTACAAATCCTGAATTACATCCTGTATTATGCTCCAGAGCTGCACTCACTATTCTGCTGGTGAAGTCACTGTGTACATACATTACTTTTCCTGTACTGATCCTGAGTTACATCCTGTATTTTACTTCAGAGCTGCACTCACTATTCTGCTGGTGCAGGCACTGTGTACATACATTACTTATCCTGTATTATACTCCAGAGCTGCACTCACTATTCTGCTGGTGCAGTCACTGTGTACATACATTACTTATCCTGTACTGATACTGAGTTACATCCTGTATTATACTCCAGAGCTGCACTCACTATTCTGCTGGTGGAGTCACCGTGTACACACATTACAAATCCTGAATTACATCCTGTATTATGCTCCAGAGCTGCACTCACTATTCTGCTGGTGAAGTCACTGTGTACATACATTACTTATCCTGTACTGATCCTGTCTTTGCCAGGATGTAACTCAGGATCAGTACAGGATAAGTAATGTATGTACACAGTGACTTCACCAGCAGAATAGTGAGTGCAGCTCTGGAGTATAATACAGGATAAGTAATGTATGTACACAGTGCCTGCACCAGCAGAATAGTGAGTGCAGCTCTGAAGTAAAATACAGGATGTAACTCAGGATCAGTACAGGAAAAGTAATGTATGTACACAGTGACTTCACCAGCAGAATAGTGAGTGCAGCTCTGGAGTATAATACAGGATGTAACTCAGGATCAGTACAGGATAAGTAATGTATGGGCACAGTGACTGTACCAGCAGAATACTGAGTGCAGCTCTGGAGTATAATACAGGATGGAACTCAGGATAAGTACAGGATAAGTGACTGTACCAGCCTGATTGTGATTGCAGCTCTGCGGTATAATACAGGGTGTAACTGAGGATCAGTACAGAATAAGTAATGTAATGTATGTACACAGTGACTGCACCAGCAGAATAGTGAGTGCAGCTCTGGAGTATAATACAGGATGTTAACTCCCAGGATAAGTACAGGATAAGTGATGTATGTACACAGTGACTGCACCAGCAGAAATAGTGAGTGCAGCTCTGGAGTATAATACAGGATGTAACTCAGGATCAGTAACAGGATACGTAATGTATGTACACAGTGACTGCACCAGCAGAATAGTGAGTGCAGCTCTGGAGTATAATACAGGATGTAACTGAGGATCAGTACAGGATAAGTGATGTATGTACACAGTGACTGCACCAGCAGAATAGTGAGTGCAGCTCTGGAGTATAATACAGGATGTAACTCAGGATCAGTACAGGATACGTAATGTATGTACACAGTGACTGCACCAGCAGAATAGTGAGTGCAGCTCTGGAGTATAATACAGGATGTAACTGTGGATCAGTACAGGATAAGTGATGTATGTACACAGTGACTGCACCAGCAGAATAGTGAGTGCAGCTCTGGAGTATAATACAGGATGTAACTCAGGATCAGTACAGGATAAGTAATGTATGTACACAGTGACTGCACCAGCAGAATAGTGAGTGCAGCTCTGGAGTATAATACAGGATGTAACTCAGGATCAGTACAGGATAAGTAATGTATGTACACAGTGACTGCACCAGCAGAATAGTGAGTGCAGCTCTGGAGTATAATACAGGATTATTCTGATCAGATCCCATATTGTTCGTACAACGTTGAAATGTCATGGTTTTATTGTTTGGTAGCTGCTGATAGTTGTTGGGGTGTTTAGAGCCCCTTTATTCTCCTGATATTTGGGGTTCTTGTCCCCCCTTTTCCCCCTATTTTCCCACTTGTAAACAGATACATATAGAGGCTGCGCTCTCCCCCCTGTTCCTTGCGTCCTCAATTATTTTTGACATAGTAACTTCTAGACCAGTGTGTGCATGGCCCTCTCATATCTCTCCCCGTATATTATAATAGGGTCCCAGTGTTCGGCACACCCCCTCCCCACAGGTTATACTGGTAATACTGGTGCTCGCTCATAGATCATAAAACAGCCATTAAACCTCCAGTAACTGATTCACATGGACGTCCAAGGTCACAAGACGCAAATCCTCCATAACACTGAGAAAGTGGGGATAGCTGTAGCCTGTCGGGGCATGCTGGGATTTGTAGTTTCACATCAGCCAGTGAGCCATAAGGCGCAGAGCTCTGTACAGAAGGACCCCCAGAGTGTATCGGCCCCTCAGTCATTGGAAAACAATTAGCGTCCGTCCACCGCGAGTTTACGAATGACGTAAATCACAGCACGCCAAAATGGCGCAAATCATATGACCAGGGACGGGGTCGCGGATGTGATTCCACAGGACTACTCCCAGCCACACATATGAGCTATTTCTAAAAAAAACAAAAGGCAGAACGGTGTCGGGGCCCAGGCTGTACCGGTTACATCATCACCGGGAGCCATAAATGAAGAGTGACAACCGACAACCCGTCAACGACAACTGATGCTGAGATTGAATGCTGGTGCTGCTAGTTGCACAGAGATGATGAGGGTCATATATATTAGATTTGCACAGTTTTTCTCATCATTATGTGACGTGTATTTCATTTATTATATATTAATACTAGTTGAGTTTTGTTCCCATTTTTCCCTCTAAAAAGGGCATCGATTGCTCGGCGCGCTGAGTGTTCCGTCACATGACTGGGCGCGTCGTCTAGTCGGCGCTCGACTACGCGGCCTGCGGAAGCCGGAAGTGGCCGCTGAGAGTCAGAAGGAACGTCAGTGGCTCCCGGTGATGATGTAACCGGTTACCGCCGTGGCCCCGACACCGAGACCGGCACCGGGACTGCAGCCATGAACCTGCTGCCCTCCAACCCGCATGGGAATGGCCTGCTGTATGCAGGCTTTCAACCAGGACCACGGTGAGAGGAGCCCGGGGGTGTGGTGCGGGGGGCGGCGTGGACCGGGGCTGTTCTACGGGGATTATGCCAGGGCATAGGGGGTCATGTACAGGAGGGCGGGATTAGATAGGGGGGTGGGGGTTATGTACTAGGGGGTCATATACCGGGAGGGGTTGGCAGATGGGAAGTGGGAGTCATGTACCAGGAGGCGGTTTTTAGATGTGTGGGTCAGGTCATGGGGGCGATATTAGATAAGGGGCAATGTACGGGGAGCCGGTATTAGATGGGGTCATGTACCAGGGGGGGAACATAAGATGGGCGAAGGGGGGGTTATGTACTTGAAGGGGCGATATGATGGGGGGGGGGTCCATATACCAGTAGGCGGTATTAGATGGGGGGTCATATTACTAGGGGCGGTATTAGATGGGGGGGGTCATATACCAGGAGGCGGTATTCGATGGGGGTCATGTACCAGGAGGCGGTATTCGGGGGGTTGGGAGGCCGATTAGATGGGGGTCATGTACCAGGAGGGTTTTAGATGGGGGGTCATGTACGGTAGGGGGGTCAGGGCGGTATTAGATGGGGGGGGGTCATATACCAGGAGGCGTATTAGATGGGGGGGTCATATACAGGGAGGTATTAGATGGGGGGGTCATGACCAGGAGGCGGTATTAGATGGGGGGGTCATATACCAGGAGGGGGGGTCATTATGGGGGTCATATACAGTATTAGATGGGGGGTCATACAGTAGGCGGTATTAGATGGGGGGTCATATACCAGGAGGCGTATTAGATGGGGGGTCATATACCAGTAGGCGGTATTAGATGGGGGGGGATCATATACAGGAGGCAGGTATTAGATGGGGGGTCATATACAGTAGGCGGTATTAGATGGGGCGGTCATATACCAGGAGGCGGTATTAGATGGGGGGGGTCATATACCAGTAGGCGGTATTAGATGGGGGGTCATGTACCAGGAGGCGGTATTAGATTAGGGGGGGTCATATACCAGGAGGCGGTATTAGATGGGGGGGTCATATACCAGGAGGCCGTATTAGATGGGGGGGTCATGATACCAGGAGGCGTATTAGATGGGGGGTCATGTACCAGGAGGCGGTATTAGATGGGGGTCATTACCAGGAGGCGGTATTAGATGGGGGGTCATATACCAGGACAGGAGGCGGTATTAGATGGGGGTCATATACCAGTAGGCGGTATTAGATGGGGGTCATATACCATAGGCGGTATTAGATGGGGGGGTCATAGACCAGGAGGCGGTATGAGGATGGGGGGGGTCATATACCAGGAGGCGGTATTAGATGGGGGGTCATATACCAGGAGGCGGTATAGATGGGGGTCATATTATACCAGGAGGCGGTATTAGATGGGGGGTCATATACCAGTAGGCGGTATTAGATGGGGGGTCATTACCAGAGGGTATTAGGGGGGGGTCATATACCAGGAGGCGTATTAGATGGGGGGGGGTCATATACCAGGAGGCGGTATTAGATGGGGGGGTCATATACCAGGAGGCGGTATTAGATGGGGGGGGTCATATACAGGAGGCGTATTAGATGGGGGGGGGTCATATACCAGGAGCGGTATTAGATGGGGGGGGTATACCAGAGGCGGTATTAGATGGGGGGGTCATATACCAGGAGGCGGTATTAGATGGGGGGTCAGTATACCAGGAGGCGGTGGTATTAGATGGGGGGTCATGTACAGGAGGCGGTATAGGCGTATTGGATATTAGATGGGGGGGTCATATACCAGTAGGCGGTATTAGATGGGGGGGGGGGTCATATACAGGAGGCGGTATTAGATGGGGGGGGTCATATACCAGGAGGCGGTATTGGATGGGGGGGGGTTTATGTACTGGGGGCAGTGTTCGATGGGTGGGGGTCAGGTATTTGACGGTGGTTTTAGGTGGGGGAGTCATGTACCGGGAGGCGGTTTTAGATGGGGGGTGATGTATCGAGGGGGGTATTAGATAACAGGGGTCAGGTACCCGGGGGCGATATTATGATATTAGGTATTAGGGGGGGTCATGTACCGGTAGGGCGGTATTTAGATGGGGTCATGTACCAGATGGCGGTATGATGTCACAGCCTTATGATATACGTCCTGCTCTACTTCTCAGGATCTCTGCTTGCTGTCACATTTGAAAAATTCTTATTTATGTCCAGGCCAGTGTTTGATTTTTTTTTTTGGCTTGGGATACAGTTGTTACAAACCCTCAGCTCCGAGTGTGACTGATGCACGTGAACATGTGCGGCCCCCTGCCCCCCCTCACTCCCTGTTGAATGGATCCGCAATCCACAAGATACGGAGCGATGTGAGCACTTCCGTGGGATTTCTGTCCGTGCCTCCGCACCACAAAAAAACGCAACATGTATTTTTGTTCCGGCCGCCTCTCATCAGGGGTTAACATGCTGCGGCCGGATCTGCGGCCTGCCCCCATTACAGTAAATGGGGCTGGAGTGCGGCTCCGGCCCCAAACGTGCACCTGCAGCAGCACGGATCTGGCGGGACCCTTCACCCGCTGGATCCGTCCTGCCGCTAGTGTGAAACTAGCCTAAAGCCGTATTTATATCAGTTTGGTAAGAGTTTCGCTATATTAAGCATTTGTGAGGTCAGGACATCAGAGATAAGGCTTCACATGAGCCGTCAGCTGAGGGGACTCAGGAGTGATATTCTACAAACTGATTTTTAAATCATGTTTTTCACGAATGGCTGACTTGGTGTGACACCTCCTATTATTTCTGTTGGGAGGGGGCAGTGCTGGTTATACGGGGGGCTTGTCCGCAGGCATCCAGTCACCAATCTGCTCTCCGTTGCAGGATGCTTCGCGTGTGGGATGGAAAATGGCTTCCGGGTTTATAACACCGATCCGCTGAAGGAAAAGGAGAAACAAGGTAATGGTGGTCATGTCCTGCGTGATTGTGTAAAGTAGTGTCCACACTGTAATACACGGAGGAGAGCGCCATCTAGTGTCCACACTGTAATACACGGAGGAGAGCGCCATCTAGTGTCCACACTGTAATACACGGAGGAGAGCGCCATCTAGTGTCCACACTGTAATACACGGAGGAGAGCGCCATCTAGTGTCCTCACTGTAATACACGGAAGGAGAGCGCCATCTAGTGTCCACACTGTAATACACAGAGGAGAGCGCCATCTAGTGTCCTCACTGTATACACAGAGGAGAGCGCCATCTAGTGTCCACACTGTAATACACGGAGGAGAGCGCCATCTAGTGTCCCACACTGTAATACACGGAGGAGAGCGCCATCTAGTGTCCACACTGTAATACACGAGGAGAGCGCCATCTAGTGTCCACACTGTAATACACGGAGGAGAGCGCCATCTAGTGTCCACACTGTAATACACGGAGGAGAGCGCCATCTAGTGTCCACACTGTAATACACAGAGGAGAGCGCCATCTAGTGTCCACACTGTAATACACAGAGGAGAGCGCCATCTAGTGTCCACACTGTAATACACAGAGGAGAGCGCCATCTAGTGTCTACACTGTAATACACGGAGGAGAGCGCCATTAGTGTCCACACTGTAATACACAGAGGAAGAGCGCCATCTAGTGTCCAACTGTAATACACGGAGGAGAGCGCCATCTAGTGTCCACACTGTAATACACGGAGGAGAGCGCCATCTAGTGTCCACACTGTAATACACGGAGGAGAGCGCCATCTAGTGTCCACACTGTAATACACAGAGGAGAGCGCCATCTAGTGTCCACACTGTAATACACAGAGGAGAGCGCCATCTAAGTGTCCACACTGTAATACACAGAGGAGAGCGCCATCTAGTGTCCCACACTGTAATACACAGAGGAGAGCGCCATCTAGTGTCCATGTAATACCACACTGTAATACACAGGAGGAGAGCGCCATCTAGTGTCCACACTGTAATACACAGAGGAGAGCGCCATCTAGTGTCCACACTGTAATACACAGAGGAGAGCGCCATCTAGTGTCCACACTGTAATACACGGAGGAGAGCGCCATCTAGTGTCCACACTGTAATACACAGAGGAGAGCGCCCATCTAGTTCCACACTGTAATACACAGAGGAGAGCGCCATCTAGTGTCCACACTGTAATGTAATACACAGGAGGAGAGCGCCATCTAGTGTCCACACTGTAATACACGGAGGAGAGCGCCATCTAGTGTCCACACTGTAATACACGGAGGAGAGCGCCATCTTAGTGTCCACACTGTAATACACAGAGGAGAGCGCCATCTAGTGTCCACACTGTACATGTAATACACGGAGGAGAGCGCCATCTAGTGTCCACACTGTGTAATACACAGAGGAGAGCGCCATCTAGTGTCCACAATGTAATACACGGAGGAGAGAGCCCATCTAGTTGTCCACACTGTAATACACAGGAGGAGAGCGCCATCTAGTGTCCACACTGTAATACACAGAGGAGAGCGCCATCTAGTGTCCACACTGTAATACACAGAGGAGAGCGCCATCTAGTGTCCACAATGTAATACACGGAGGAGAGCGCCATCTAGTGTCCACACTGTAATACACAGAGGAGAGCGCCATCTAGTAGTGTCCACACTGTAATACACAGGAGAGAGAGCGCCATCTAGTGTCCACACTGTAATACACGGAGGAGAGCGCCATCTAGTGTCCACACCTGTAATACACAGAGGAGAGCGCCCATCTAGTGTCCCACACTGTAATACACAGAGGAGAGCGCCATCTAGTGTCCACACTGTAATACACAGAGGAGAGCGCCATCTAGTGTCCACCCTGTAATACACAGAGGAGAGCGCCATCTATGTCCCACCTGTAATACAGAGGAGAGCGCCTATCTAGTGTCCGACACTGTAATACACGGAGGAGAGCGCCATCTAGTGTCCACCCTGTAATACACGGAGAGAGCGCCATCTAGTGTCCACACTGTTAATACACGAGGAGAGCGCCATCTAGTGTCCACACTGTAATACACAGAGGAGAGCGCCATCTTAGTTGTCCACACTGTATACACACGAGGAGAGCGCCATCTAGTGTCCACACTGTAATACA
Organism: Rhinella marina; assembly: GCA_900303285.1. Classification (NCBI taxonomy): domain Eukaryota; kingdom Metazoa; phylum Chordata; class Amphibia; order Anura; family Bufonidae; genus Rhinella; species Rhinella marina. The sequence goes on from ONZH01029095.1 coordinate 46,289, forward strand.
CGGAGGAGAGCGCCATCTAGTGTCCATACTGTAATGGGGCACGGAGGAGCAGCGCCATCTAGTTGTCCACACTGTAATACACGGAGGAGAGCGCCATCTAGTGTCCACACTGTAATACACAGAGGAGAGCGCCATCTAGTGTCCACACTGTAATACACGGAGGAGAGCGCCATCTAGTGTCCACACTGTAATACACGGAGGAGAGCGCCATCTAGTGTCCACACTGTAATACACGGAGGAGAGCGCCATCTAGTGTCCACACTGTAATACACAGAGGAGAGCGCCATCTAGTGTCCACACTGTAATACACGGAGGAGAGCGCCATCTAGTGTCCATACTGTAATACACGGAGGAGAGCGCCATCTAGTGTCCACCCTGTAATACACAGAGGAGAGCGCCATCTAGTGTCCACACTGTAATACACAGAGGAGAGCGCCATCTAGTGTCCATACTGTAATACATGGAGGTGAGCGCCATCTAGTGACCCCACATGCCCTGCACTGTCAGGCGGGGGCGCTATAGATGCCGGAGAAGGTGGGGGCAGGTTTTCCAGGCATTAACTCTTTATTTTCATCCCTTTTGGCAGAGTTCATGGAGGGCGGCATTGGATACGTAGAAATGTTATTCCGATGTAATTACCTGGCTCTGGTCGGGGGAGGGAAGAAGCCCAAATATCCGCCCAATAAAGGTGAGAGGCGGAGGCGTGACCGGGGGTAGTCACAGGTTGTGGCCGCTGGTAAAGGGGTTAATAAATCCCATGACCCCCCACACACACACGGTTATAGCAAAAGACCCCAAATCTCCTGCCCTGATTGCCCTCCTGTGTGCGGGGAGGAGTCACATGGTTACGGCTTCAGACTGGACCCTACATTGAGGTTGTCCCCCATCATCTCAGAGCTGATGATTAGTGGGATGCTCATCATCCCCGTGATGTTGGGGGCAGTATGCTGACTGTTGTAAAGTCCTATGGAGGCTGTGGGCATACTGACACCCCTCAGGGAGAGGGAGGGCCCCACTGTGACGGGATGGGGGAGGTCCCCGGCCATTCATTCCATGTCCCGTCTCTTCCAGTCATGATCTGGGACGACCTGAAGAAGAAAACTGTGATTGAGATCGAGTTCTCTACGGAAGTGAAGGCTGTGAAGCTGCGCAGAGACAGGTAGTGACCTCGTGGGCTGCGGGGTCCGGGCTCCTGCGCACGTAGTGACCTCGTGGGCTGCGGGGTCCGGGCTCCTGGCACGTAGTGACCTCGTGGGCTGCGGGGTCCGGGCTCCTGGCACGGTAGTGACCTCGTGGGCCTGCGGGGTCCGGGCTCCTGGCAGGTAGTGACCTCGGGGGGGCTGCAGGATCCGGGCTCCTGACAGGTAGTGACCTCGTGGGCTGCGGGGTCCGGGCTCCTGGCAGGTAGTGACCTCGTGGGGCTGCGGGGTCCGGGCTCCTGGCAGGTAGTGACCTCGTGGGGCTGCGGGGTCCGGGCTCCTGGCAGGTAGTGACCTCGGGGGGGCTGCAGGATCCGGGCTCCTGGCAGGTAGTGACCTCGGGGGGGCTGCGGGGTCCGGGCTTCCTGGCAGGTAGTGACCTCGGGGGGGGGCTGCGGGGTCCGCTGGGCTCCTGGCAGGTAGTGACCTCGTGGGGGGGGTCCGGGCTCCTGGCAGGTAGTGACCTCGTGGGCTGCGGGGTCCGGGCTGGCAGGTAGTGACCCGGGGGGCTGCGGGGGGGCTCCTGCAGGGTTAGTGACCTCGGGGGGCCGGGCTGCGGCAGGTAGTGACCTCGGGGCTGCGGGGTCTGGGCTCCTGACAGTAGTGACCTCGGGGGGGCTGCGGGTCCGGGCTCCTGGTTGGTAGTGACCTCGTGGGCTGCGGGTCTGGGCTCCTGACAGGTTGTGACCTCGGGGGCTGCGGGGTCCGGGCTCCTGACAGGTAGTGACCTCGGGGGGGCTGCGGGGGTCCGGGCTCCTGACAGTAGTGACCTCGGGGGGGCTGCGGGGTCCGGGCTCCTGACAGGTAGTGACCTCCTGGGGGCTGCGGGGTCGGGCTCCTGGCAGGTAGTGACCCTCGTGGGCTGCGGATCCGGGCTCCTGGGTAGTGACCTCGGGGGGCTGCGTGATCCGGGCTCCTGACAGGTAGTGACCTCGGGGGGCTGTGGGTCCGGCGCTCCCTGGTTGGTAGTGACCTCGGGGGGCTGCGGGGTCCGGGCTCCTGACAGGTAGTGACCTCGGGGGGGCTGCGGGGTCCGGGCTCCTGACAGGTAGTGACCTCGGGGGGGCTGCGGGGTCCGGGCTCCTGAACAGGTAGTGACCTCGGGGGGCTGCGGGGTCTGGCTCCTGACAGGTAGTGACCTCGGGGGGGCTGCGGGGTCCGGCTCCTGACAGGTAGTACTCGGGGGGGCTGCGGGGTCCGGGCTCCTGACAGGTAGTGACCTCGGGGGGCTGCGGGGTCCGGGCTCCTGACAGGTAGTGACCTCGGGGGGGGCTGCGGGGTCCGGGCTCCTGACAGGTAGTGACCTCGGGGGGCTGCGGGGTCCGGGGCCCCCACTCCTCAGCAGTGACCGGCGTCCTCTGTGTTGCAGGATCGTGGTGGTGCTGGATTCCATGATTAAAGTCTTCACCTTCACCCACAACCCCCATCAGCTGCACGTCTTTGAAACCTGCTACAATCCTAAAGGTGAGGACTGGGATCAGAACCTCCCCCTCCGCTATGATAGGGTTGAGGGGACAACAACTCTCATCATCCAGACATTGACATGTAGTAACTCTGCGTGGTATGCTTCTCCTTCAGGTCTCTGCGTCTTGTGTCCAAACAGCAATAACTCCTTCCTGGCCTTCCCGGGGGCTCACACCGGCCACGTGCAGATCGTAGACCTGGCCAGCACTGAGAAGCCCCCCGTGGACATCCCCGCACACGAGGGGGTCCTGAGCTGCATCGCGCTAAATCTACAAGGGACCAGAATCGCCACCGCATCAGAGAAGGTGATCGGGGGGAGTTTGAATCATCTCCCTGCAGGATCGATTACTTATGTCTTCTCTGCATGAATGGATACAGAGCAGACATGACTAATCAACTCCAGTGTCCTCATGTACCTCGCTTCCAGTCCAGATTGGGTGACATCTCTGCCACCCCCTGGTTGTAACCTCCGAATCTGTCGTTACAGGGAACGCTCATTAGAATATTCGACACGACATCCGGACATTTAATTCAGGAGCTGCGCAGAGGGTCCCAGGCCGCCAACATTTACTGGTGAGGATATTGTCATGGGGGGATGTAATGGGTTCCGGATTATCAAATACTCTGAATTAGAGGGTAGAGACAGGGGTGGTAGGAAATGAGGTGCAACTGGATCAGTTTGATCGGCTGCTGACTGCTCCTTCTGCATCACTTTGATCAGCTGCTGACTGCTCCTTCTGCATCACTTTGATCGGCTGCTGACTGCTCCTTCTGCATCACTTTGATCGGCTGCTGACTGCTCCTTCTGCATCACTTTGATCGGCTACTGACTGCTCCTTCTGTATCACTTTGATCGGCTGCTGACTGCTCCTGCATCACTTTGGCTGCTGACTGCTCCTTTTGCGTCACTTTGGCTGCTGACTGCTCCTTTTGCGTCACTTTGGCTGCTGACTGCTCCTTTTGCGTCACTTTGGCTGCTGACTGCTCCTTTTGCGTCACTGCCTTGTGCTGCTCACTTTGCCTGCTGACTGCCCTCCGGCGTCACTTTGCCTGCTGACTGCTCCTCCGGCGTCACTTTGCCTGCTGACTGCTCCTCCGGCGTCACTTTGCCTGCTGACTGCTCCTCCGGCGTCACTTTGCCTGCTGACTGCCTCCTCGGCGTCACTTTGCCTGCTGACTGCTCCTCCGGCGTCACTTTGCCTGCTGACTGCTCCTCCGGCGTCACTTTGCCTGCTGACTGCTCCTCCGGCGTCACTTTGCCTGCTGACTGCTCCTCCGGCGTCACTTTGATCGGCTGCTGATGGCTCCTCTTGTCTTGCAGCATAAATTTCAATGAGGACGCCTCCCTGATCTGCGTCTCCAGCGATCACGGCACTGTCCACATCTTTGCAGCAGAGGACCCCAAGCGAAACAAACAGTCCAGGTAAGGATGGGGGGCTTATTACATCTGGGGTTCTGGAACATTGTTTTCATGTAGGAGCAGCCAGGCTGATGCCTTTTTCTCGGTAAATCTATATAGAAAATGGAGGAAATTGGCAGTTGCAACAGCTGTTCTACTCCGATCACATCTAGAGCTGCGGTGAAGGGGTTTGATTTGTTTCGCTTCTAAATTCTGTGATTAATTTAATTTTTCTAAAGCTGAGGTCCAGATCTCCTTCATAGACATACGTGCAGCCACCACTAGGGGGAGCTCACTGCATGTGTATTGGTGCAGTAGTTATATCAGTCACATGCAGTGAGCTCCCCCTAGTGGTGGCCATTTATAAAGAAATGGTTCTGTCTCGTTTCAGTTTGGCCTCTGCCAGCTTCCTCCCCAAGTACTTCAGCTCGAAGTGGAGCTTCTCCAAGTTTCAGGTTCCCTCCGGATCGCCTTGTGTTTGTGCCTTTGGAACAGAACCAAACTCTGTTATAGGTGAGCCGTGCTGGGTGGCGATGAGGGAATCCTTTTGCCACTAGGGCGACCACTAGAGGTGAACGAATTTCCTGAAAACTTAGTATGCCACTACGCATTGTCTGGAGGGTACTATTTCTCATTATGGAGAGCACCTAGTATGGAGTACTGTAGGCCAGGCAACGCTGCTGTGGATTTCTGGGAAAAATATATGCAAATAAGCATTTCTTACTTCTGCTGGGATGCTTTCTTTTCCACATGAAAGGAAAGCTAATTTGCATACCTTTGGGTTTCAGGGAAAGATATTCAAATTAGCTTTCTTTCTAAAAGGAAAAGAAAGCTAAGCCCGCCTCATATGCTAATGTACATATTTTTTTGCCTGCCCTTCAATACTCCTCACACATACTACGTGCTCTCCATAATGGGAAATAGTACCCACCAGACAATGTCAGTCTATTTTCCTAGACTAGGCCTTTTCTCTCTCTGATTCACCGGAAAGGAATCGCGGGAAATTGCGGTTCGTTAGAATCTGCATTTTTGGGGAAATTTGGGGCAGATTCTGAATCGTTTTGCTCATCTCTAGTGACTACCACTGGTCTGCTTGTAGTCCGGCTATGGAGGTGGTCACTGGATTTATGCACCCACTAATCTAGGAACCAACCAGATCCCATGTCTCATAGGCCACTCAGAGAATGGGATCTGATTGGTTGCTGTAGCTGACTCCGCCTTCTCCAATAGTGATTTGGCTGGAAATATGAAATATTAACGTGGGCGCCTGCAGTGATCCTCCAGAGCTCTCCGGGTCTTCTACTCTTCTTATTTGCCCTAGTACTTGTGTCATATTTTATACTCCAGTCACACCCAGAGCAGCATTCACAGAACTGCTGCCCTCTGCTGGTGGAGTATGGGGGCTGACTTCTCTGCTTTCCCTCTTGCAGCTATCTGTGCGGACGGCAGCTACTACAAATTCCAGTTCAACCAGAAGGGCGAGTGCACGAGGGACGTCTACGCGCAGTTTTTAGAAATGACGGACGACAAGCTCTGAGACCCTCTGAGGAGGGAACGGACTCCATGTCAGGATCGCGGCAGTAATGTGGGGGAGGGGGGACCCCAAGAACTGACTGAAAAATCCATTACTTTTTTTTTTTTTTTTAACAATCTGTTCGGGTCTCATCACATTTTTATCTATGAAATCCTCGCTTTGCTCCCCCACGGAGCGGTAACGGCGCGCCGCGTGGTCGGATGGTCTTTTAATTTCTGCCACAGACTGCATTGAATTAACACTCGTAGATGAAGAAGGTTCAGCGGGTTCTAGAAGGTTCTGGATACAGTATTAATGGCGGGATTATCCAGTACAGATCCCGTAATATTATATGTAATAGACATGATAAAGGAGGACACCTCCTCACATAGACCCCCCCTGTACCCCTCAGTCAAGGACGGCCAAGACCACCTAGGTGTGCAGTGCACATTGTGACCCAGCTGATGGTTTGCTACAATGTATCAGTGTAGGTATGCGCCATCAGCCTGGAGTCCATGACTGTGGAGATTGCTGCTGCTGTGTTTTTCTATAGACTGAATTAAAGGGGCCCTCCATACTGCCTGACAACTCTAAGTCACTCCACACCAACGCTCCACTGGCAGTATTAATCAGATATTTTAATGAATGAAGGTGACCTGATTTCTGATTGGTTCTGACTCCGGGTCGTTAGGAATCACTACAATTGTATCAGTTAATCCGTTCTATCGTTAGTCAGCTAACCAACACTTGCCATTTCTTCTCATTGTGGACATTATTGCTGTATCTGGCCCTTTAAGAGTGCAGAGACGCCTATGGAGTCGGAATAGAAGGACTCCCACAAACACAGCGCCACTCTTATTTGGAGGTCATGCCTGGTAGTGCAGCGCTGACCTGTAATACCAAACGTGACCTCTGGACAAAAAGTAGCGCTGTGTCCAGGAGAGTAGGGGATGGCTTCTGGTAGTCTGGACCATGTCACACTAACCCAACCACTAATAATGGTCCAGTCCTGGTAAGGAGACGGTTTATACCAAGTGCATAAAGCGGGAGCCACGGGGGGAGGGTTCTGCTGCCGCTGCCTCCTCCATAGGGTGACTATCTTGTACCTGACATTAGTACTAAACTTTTTATGTAGATTTTTGGGGAGTGTTCATTTCTGCATGTGGCTTAGTGCAATTAATCATGGATTTTTTTTTTCTTGTTTTGCACATGTTTGTAAGATACGTTAATGCTTTTTAATAAAAAAACAACCAAATTACATGATTGTCCTGGATATTATATGATGACATTGTTTGGGTGTGAAGTGAGAGCTGTGCGATACTGCATCTCCCTCTCAGCACACACATACACACCGAGGAAGAAACTGCAGCTGCATCTCCCTCCTCTTCCCTCCCAGCACACACAGAGCTAATGTGTCCCAGGAGGGGGATGAAGCTGCAGTATCTTACACATTGCTGCTGGGAGGAAGGAGATGCAGCAGCAGTATCTGTCTTAATGTGTGCCAGAAAGGAGGTGGAGGTGCAGCTGCAGTAAGACAGAGAGGGGATGAAGCTGCAGTATTCTTACACATTGCTGCTGGGAGGAAGGAGATGCAGCAGCAGTATCTGTCTTAATGTGTGCCAGAAAGGAGGTGGAGGTGCAGCTGCAGTAAGACAGACACTGTAGCTGCATATTCCTCCCAGCACACACACCGAGGAAGATACTGCAGCTGCGTCTCCCTCCTCCCAGAACACACTGAGGAAGATGCTGCATCTCCCTCCCTCCCAGCACACAGAGATAATGTGTGGAAGGAAGGTGATGAAGCTGCAGTAAGACAGACACTGTAGCAGCACCCTCCTCCCTCCCAGCACCAGAGTAAGATATTGCAGCTGCATCTCCCCTCTCTTCCAGCACAAGCTGAGAAAACAAAAGGAAGCTGCATCCCCCTCCTCTTTACCAGCAGACTGAGAAAAATGCTGCCTCTCCCTCCTAGCACCCACTGAGGAAGATACTGCAGCTGCATCCCCCTCCTCTTCACAGTATAGTGATGGCTAACCTCCAGAACTCCATCTGCGGTGTGGGGGCTAGTGATTGTGCAGGGAGCCAGGTAAGTATATTCAGTGTGAAGGGCCTGGCTTATGGGGATACATCTTATAGTCTCGGATAACCCCCTTTAAGAAGACACTGCAGCTGCATCCCCCTCCTCCACCACATGGATTGTGCAGTGAGGAAGAAGCTCCAGTCCCCCTGACATCCTGTATTACTGGTTCCCATTATGCCTTGGCAGCCATAACTTGGTGGGAAGGAAGTTCCCCCGGTTGGAGACCAGTACTGTAAGGGGCAGGTGGCTGCTCTCTTCCAGAAACGGCACAACAGCTGGCCGGTATTGCAGCTCCGCTCTATTGAAGTGAATGGGGCTTTGCTGTGACACCACACAACCCTAATCCTGGGCCATCCCTTTAACTACTATCGGAGCTTCTTAAAGGGAACCTGTCACCAGTAGAGCTAGCTCAGCCAAACCTATTGCTTCATTCTGGAGAAAAGGTACTATTAACCCACGTGGGAACAAGCTTTTAAGTGCACAGAGGGCGGGCTCAGTTCGGTGCACCCTCGCTCCTCCTGCCAACTCCCTCATCTCTTTGACAAGGCCAGACGAAGGCTGCAGGGAGTCAGACCGACCGCACAGTACTGGTTTGCGGTAACTATAGGTCTGCAGAGGGGCTGTATTCACATGAGTGCGTTGATGCAAATAAAGGGTATGTATAATAATGCAGGCCGACCCGCGGGATAAAGCGCTGTCCAGTGTCTGTCCTACAGATATCTCTTCCCCAATGGAGGACTGATTGGACAAGACTCCCGCCCTGACAGGACTGACATCTTTGTCATAAGTTCTACCCAAATCCATGTAAATCAACAACATTCAAAAAACAAAAACATAACTAAAAATATTTATATTCTTGGGTCGAGGAGTATGACATTTTGCATGAAGGACAATATGGCTGCTCGGTGGAATAAAAAGTGGCCATAAAACAGGCGCCGAGGCTTGTAGAAGGTCGACTGCTCGATAAGGTGGAGGCGGCCGTCGGGTGGGGTCCGCTTGTGTACCGCAGTCTCTTCCACCGTTATAGGTTCCAGAATTACCAGGTTTTTTTTTTTCCTTCCTGAAGAGTAGAAGATGTCACCTTCCGCTAGGTCCTCCAGAGCAGAAATCCTAAACCAGTCCCTTCACAGAATGATCAAGCATTATAGTTAACCCTCAAACAGTCCATGGGAACGGCAGAAGACTGGGACGAAGTTCAAAAACAGTAACAAGGAAAAAAATAATTCACATGTAAAAAAAACAAAATAACTTAAAGGGGTTCTCAGGGATTTTGTTCCTTAGTGCGTTGTACCTAATGAAAGAACCATGCTCCCCTGAGCAGAACATGACCCAGCCATGACATCACCACTGAGGCCAGTTATTGGCTGCAGTGGAACATGTGACCCTGTCCCGCCATAGTCAGGGTGTAGAACTGGAGGGGCAGGCAGCAGGGGATTATGGTTCCTTCATAAGGTGGGGGTCCTTTTACAAAGACAGATTCTCAGGGACGAGCATTTGCTCCCCATAATTGCCCTGTCCTGATAATTCACCCAATCAGTGACCAAACACTCGTTCATCGGGTGATCGTGTCTTTCGGTCGGCGCCAAAAAACCCATCGCTCTTGTGCAGCGGATTGCGCCGCTAAACAGGGAACTACGATTATCTACGGGGATGAGTGATCCGAGGGGATTGCCGCAGGTAAACGCAGCCTCATCTCTGCCAACGATCAGGCAATTATTGGGAATGTTCCTGATCACTGCCTGAAAGACTGACTGTTCTGTGTAATAGGACCTTGCCCCAATCCTAGAAAACCCCATTAACCACCTAACTGTTTTGCCCGAGTCCAGCTCGGGCAGTGTGAAAAGTAGCTAAATGGAGGGGGGAGGGCTGCTTTAGGTGGTGATATCTTCTCAATGGTAGCAGCTAGAAACATCCAACTGGTCTTGTATGAAAGCTGACAGTCCAGGCTTTCATACAAGACTAACATGACAGTTAAGTAAAACCTGTGCTTACTTTCATTTTCAGCTGCATTCACAGCATCCCGATTTCTATCAGCGATATCTTTCTCTGTCCCGAACACATTGCTGTCATTTTGGTATTGTCTGAAAGCTTGGAATGTCTGCTTTCAAACAAGATCAGTGCATGTTTATAGCGGCTGTTCAGGAGGCAGCAGCATCTAAAGCAGCCCTCCCCCTCCAGTTAGCTACTTTTCCCACTGTTGGGCAAAACCTTTAGGGGGGTTAAAAAAGGTAAAACTATTATATAGATATAATAAACTAAAAAAAAAATAATATAAAAACCAGGGGGAAAAAAAAGCAAGAAAAACAAATGGTATAAAAAATAAAGTTTAACATAAAACTGAACTAGAAAAATGTTTTCATGTAAAACATCATACTCCGAGGTTTATTAAATGTCAAGATTATAAATATTTTAATGGTGCCATTAACAAAAAAAAAAAAAAAATCTAGATATAAATAAAAGCCAGCGTTTTCCATCATCCAATCTCCATTCATTTTCATGGCAGGCCAGTCGTGGTTATAAGGAAAATATCATGATTACATTAGATCCATAAAAAAAAAAAAAAAAAAAAAAAAAAAAAAACACTACGGCGGAAGTAAGGACAGTGCGCCGGACAAAACAGAGAGGCCGGAAACTTCCATGGGGGCGGAGGATTGCGTGTCGTCCTTCGAGCAGCATGTCAGACTAAGACGGTTCCCTGTATATAAAAAAAACCAAAACAAACAAACAAAAAAAAAAAAACACATATGGTATGTTCCGGTCACGGGGGGAGGGGAAATGACGGAAAAAAAAAAAAAAAACGGACACCGCGGGAGAGATGGGTTTACAGTTCCAGTGTTCTGAGCGTTTTTTTTTTATTTTCTGAAAATTTACCCTGGACACGTTTTCTTTACAATTTTTTTTTTCTCCTTTATTATTTTTGTTGCCTTCTCAAAGTTTTTTTCCTTTTCTAATCGGGACTTTAACAGCAGCCTTTTGCCATTTAAACATACACAATATTAAGCAAGATATTTTTTGTTTTTTTTCTCTCTTTTTTTTTACCTTAGAAGTAAAGTTTTTGGGGAGGGGGCGGTGTAAGGGAGGATAAGGTGGGTAAATTAGGCCGGGGCACAGAACATGAAGGGGAGGGGGAGGAGTTAAGTGCAGCTCTGATCAAAACTGATAGCAGTTTCTTTACAATTTGTTAAACGTCTCTTACAATTATTTAATTTTTTTTCTTCTTTTTCTTTTCTTCCTTCTGGGACATGCACGCTCAAAAAGGAGTTAATCACCACACGTGGTAAGGAGAAAAAAAAAAAACAGGCTAAAATAGAGGGGACAAAAAAAAAAAAAAAAATGTAACATTGGAAGGACACAAAAAAAATCTAAACAAAAAACAAAACAAAAACAACTACATTCAGTTATTCAAAATCAAAATTAAAAAAACAAAACTAAAAATGTTAGGTTTTTTTTCTCAGAATATTGAAGTGGCTGGAAATTCTGAAATGTACGACCCGTCGACTTGTTGAGCTGGGAAGGAAAATTTTTTAGTTTTTTTTTTTTTTTTTTTAATGTTCGTGTCATTTTTCTGCAGGGAGGAGGGTCCGTCTTGTGCGACTCCGAGGGGGCAGGGGGAGGGGCTAGCTGCCGATTTTTATTTTTTTTTTAATAGTTTCCCTTTAAGAAGGAAAATATGCTGAATTGTGACTCCCGATCCAGTCCATGTCAAGCACATAGTGATCAGAAATATGCTTTATACACCTAAAAAAAAAAAAAAAAAAAAAATTTGGGAGGGGCCACACAGCGTCCAACAATTCTCTTTAAAAAAATTTCCAGACTTGAAGATCCTGTCGGTAGATCCTTGCACATCCTGCCAGCGGGCGGGGAGGGGGCGGCTTCAGGTAGAAATTTTTTTAAAAAATTCTATTTTCGGAGACCTTTCTGACATGATGTAGGCCTTCAGTGCTGTTCTACAAAGTCATTTCATCTCTTCACGGGGCCCATCCCCCCCTCCCCAGTTTCATACAAATGTTTTTGGCACCTCTGAAACTGTGTGTGTATATTCCTTTAAATGGAGGTAACTTCCAGAAATGGTGGGGGGAGGGAATAAGAATGAAGAAAAGAAAAAGAATTCATTTTTGTGTGTGTGGGGGGAGGGGGAGGAGGTTTTCCTATTTTTGGTTGCCGTCTTGTTCACTGGACGCCGCGGTTCCCTCCGTTTTGGCGTTCTCGTTTACGGATATCACTAGAGCTTCGCGTTCTTCCGTTTTGCTTCTCTTCAGTTCCGGCTGCTCGTTCTGGTCTCCGTTCTGCCTCTTGGTTGGGAGGGAGGCGGAGGCCGAGGCGTGGGTGGCCAGCATGTGCAGGGGGCTAGCGGCGGCTGTAAGGCAGAGGAGACCACGTTAGTTCTTACGCTATGCAGGTGTCAGTCCGTACAGGACACGCCCACCTTCACAAACAGTGCATCAAACACGAAGCAACTTTGTAACATGTCTCCAGGTTTGTCTACAGCTCTGTCTCCATGGTAACAGACTACTCTCAACCCCCTGCGTAGTCTGACTCTGCAGTCTTAGGGTTTTTTTTTTTTTGGATAGCTGCCACAACAAGCATAATTATTTTTTTTGCCACAGCTGTGGGCTAAAGTGGAACTACACTAAATTTTTATGGTGGACCTGTCCATGAGAATGGTGACGAACTTAACCCCTTCCTGGTGACGTCTGCTTCAACCTCTAACTGGCATCCTGCTGCAATGACAGAGGGATGATGCCAACCTTGGGCATTTAACCCAATAGATGCTGTGATCACTAATGACCGTGGCATCGAAGGGGTTTGCCACAGTCTGAAAGACCCAAAATAGGGTGGCCTTAGAGGGTATGTCCATCTTCACACCCGAATATTCTCCATGGTAGCAGACAAGTGCAGCCTCACGCGTTCCTCCACCTACCCCCTACTTCATGGTGACGTACATTTGGTAGGTTAGGAAGAAAACGTGGCTGCAGGATCCGACTACAGAGCATTTGTTTGTCGTCTGTTACCATGGAGATGTAGACACAAATCTGGGCAAAAGTTGCTTCGTGTTACGTGCACTGACAGAATAATAAAGGTGGACGTGACCTTTAAGGACATGGCAAGCAGTGTATTTCTCCCACATATCCCAGGACACTTGTCATCTGCTTGATTTGTGTGTGATGGGGGCATTACACAAAGTGCACGGACCCTTAAATACGACCCAATCCCCTACCCCGCCCCCCCACCCCAAAAGAAAGACGAGGACGTCTTTAACTTTATAGAGAAATGCTCTTGAAAGGTGTGACCTCTGAAACCACAATGTGAAGTTATGACTCCGCCCCCGAGGAACACAAGACAGACACAGCGGATCCTACCTCGGACTCCATTTCCTCTCCAAAGCCGGGGGCCGTCAATCATGGAGTAGTTGGCGTTTGCTGAAAAAACACACCCAGCTAAGGATCGGGATCTGAGGACGGGACCAATCAACCGTCCCGCAAAACGTTATATACTTAAAGGGGAAGGGATCAGACGTGTGTGATGAGGGGGCATCGTGTGGACGCCTTAAAGGGCCCGTCCTTATGTACATACAGCTTGAGCATTGTACAAGGGAAATACCAATATCTCTGCTTGCTGTCATTCATAGGCTTAAACACGTGCAGACCCTAATACTTCTAGCAGCTGAGGGTTTGTCACAATTGTACCCAACAACCTGCTGTGAGCTGAACCTCTCTTCGGTGCTCATGGTTTGCTACAGTGTATCAGTGAAGGAAGGCAGGTTTACAGCCTATGGGTGTAAACTAAAACATTCCCATTCACTGATGGCAAGCAGAGATTGGTTTACAGAGTTGTGAGACCACCACCAAGCCGGCAGCTTTCCTGGAATCCTACGGCGGCAGCTGCTCCATATGGAAGGTTGTGGGGACTCTCCGCACAGCGACACGCTGCAGTGTAATCCTCTTTATTCATCCACACGTTTGTGCCGATTATCGTCATCTCTTTACAGGGGGCAGAGCTTGGTTTTTAATGACACAGAGCTCCAAATCCCCTGCTCTCCACCGCACAGCCACAGAGTTACATGATACAACTAGCTCTGCCTGGAGCCACCACTAGAGGGAGCTTAAACAGCCCAAGTCCAATGGGAGCAGTGTAACCGCAGTGAGCTCCCCCTAGTGGTGGCTGTAGGCAGAAAGCATTCTATCTCTCAGCTCTACGGCTGTGCGGTCCTAGGAGGTCCTGATGCAGGACAGGATTCCGGCCCCACGTGTGGACCCCTCCGCTCCCATGTCTTACCTGTAGTGACCTGTCCTTGGATGGCGGTGGCAATGGGCACGACGTGCGTCCCGTTCTGTGTGACCGCTTTGATGGGGAGCTGGTGTTGACCTAGAGGAGCTTGCTGCACTATGGTGACCGTCTGCAGAGGGGCGGAGGACGAGGTCTGGATGATCCGGCTCGCCGTGCTGAGCGCTGGGTGACTCATCGCAGGGATTGCTTCTACTTTCACTGCAACAAGAAGCACAAGGTTCCTTCACTGCATGATCCTACTCACTGACAGCAAGCAGAGATATCGAACAACGTAGATGATTACAAACATTGGACACTGCTTCACCCACCTTTGACCTCTTTGTGGTCTCCATTCTCTTGAGGCTCTAGTTTGGGCTGGGCGACCACTGCAGCCTGTGCGACCACCGCCTGCCCGCCGACCGTGTAGGTGTTGACAGGAGTGAGGCCCGATACGTTGGTGACGGAGACGGCGGGTATCTGGTGGACCACGTGCACGGTCTGCATTACTGTCTGCTGGGACGTGGAGGTGGTGACGGGCGTGGCCACCGTGTAGGTTACTGGTTTTATCGTCTGGGGGAGCTGCCGTTGCACAGTGATGAGGACCGGTTGGCTAGAGAGGGGGGATCCTGCGCAGGGAAAAACGAACGTAACATTACACATATATGTATACGTTATGGGTGTGAACGCAGCCTTAGACCCACCACGAGATGAAGCCCATCCGCCGACGTTACCTGGAGCGCTCTGTGCAAACCGTGCTTCCTGGATCACTGCGAGCTTTGGCTGGATGGTGCTGGGTTCGGGATCCATGGGGACCGGGGAGCCCTCTCTGGACAGGCTCTCTGGAGTCTGGACGCCACTTGAATGCGCGGACAGGACACCCGAGTGGTTGGGAGACGCTGGTGCACTCCTGAGGACACACGGAAATCACCATTTACACAGTCATACTTCCTACCAAGGAAAATTTGCAGCAACTTCATACGTTTTAGTCCCTGAAAGTCTACGGTGTCTGATAATCCGGCATTGATGCCGAACTAAAGGAATTTTTACTGTAAAAAGTCTCCTCGGAATACGCACGGGGTCATAAATAGGATGCAGAATCCACCTCCCGCTGCCAATGCCATGTAATGATCACGAGGGAACTCCCCCCTCTGCCTGTACGTAGCCCACAGCTTTTAGTCCCCACTGTTCTGGCTGTTTCCATTGAACTGCTGCTATTCAGATTCTTGCCACAAGAGGGAGACAGAGAACTGAGGAGGGACTGAATTCCAGGCAGTTACCAGGAGAATGGCGGGCCACAGCCGGAGTGTAACCTGGCTCCGGGGGATGGGGAAGGTGATGGAGTCCAATCATCAGAGTCTGCAAGGTTAGATTTAATCTGCAATGTCTTATCCCTAGATATTGAATTGTACATAAGGTGGGCATTGTGAGCCTCGACCACTGAAAGTGGTGACCCCAAGAGATGAAACCACACCCTTTCCGACCGTTGGGAGCCCCAGATCCTGAGGACCCTGAATGAATCGGCAGGTCGAGCATGCACATCAACGCTCCATTCACTCTCTATTAGGACTGCCGGAGACACTGGCATCCCATCCTAGAGAGAACGAACGGAGCAGTAAAGCATCCAATCATTCGGGGGACCCCCTGTTCTGATAACTGGTGGGGTCTGACCGCTGGGATCTCAGATCTTGGGACAAGTCGCTGCTTACTCTCTCATTACAGGGAGAGCCCAGCATGGGTGCGGAATATTGTAGGTCAGGCAACACTCCTCTGGGTTTCTGGAAAAGATATTCAAATTAGCTTTCCTAAGCCATCTAATTTACATACATTTTTCCCAGAAATCCAGAGGAGCATTGACTTACAGTACTCCTCGGGGAATAGTACGGGGACCAAGTCCTTATGCAGAATCAATTCAGTTCCGACTTAAGCTTTTTTTAAAAATTCAGGGAATTGGACCCGGACATAGAGATCTCAGAGTCCGAGAATATTCCTGAACTAGAAGGAGAAATAGCGCCCGAGCTTGGACGTGGATGTGGGGGCTTGGACTTTTGCACATACTGAACGTTAAGCTTTCTGCTGGTGACCCGCCCGATGCAGGAGACCATCTGTCCATACCTTGAAGAAAGAGGTCCTAGAGGGGTCCTGAAGCATGGCACGCCCCGGGGCCTTCGTTTCCTAAACGCTTGCTCTATGAGTTTGCTTTCCGAGGCAGGGTCTATCCTCCAGAAGGAACCTTTCCCGGGCTCTTCCTGGGACCGCGGGACTTTGATGAAATATCGGTTAAGGGAGAGGTTGTGACGGATCGAATTCTGCGGAAACACAGCGAGCAACGTACAGAACGTGAACACAGCGACTCCGCGGGGCTCACAAGGATCCTACTGACTGACAGGTCACTGATCGGCGGAGGTCTGGGCTGTAGAACGTCCACCATGGCACAGGCGTGGCCCCTTCCCCGTACTGGTGACCACGGCCCCCCGCCTCACACCCACCTGCCAGCCTTTGTCCGCTGTCCTGTAGTAGGGGTAGTTTTTCGTGATGTGCGTGTAGATGCCGTTTAACGTCAGCTGCTTGTCCGGGGCCATCGTGATTGCTTGTACTATGAGCTGTGCGTAAGAGTAGGGGGGCTTAGAGTCATCCTACCGAATACAAGAAGAGAGCGGGCGGTTACCTGGTGAACACTAGGGGGCGATCCCCAGCAGGAAAATCACTGTATCACTCACCTTTGGGCTGTCTCCACCGGAGGCTTCTTTGTCATTTTCCAGCTGGGAGTTGTCGGCCATTAGGTGGAGGTCTGCGGCAATGACGCGGCCCATTTTATACCCTGACGAGCCGGCGCCGCGAGGACTTGACGGGCAGGAATTGGCAGCACTGGTGAAAGGAAACACGACAGGTCAAATGAGCGATGCCCCTTACCGGAAACCGTCAGCAAGCCTGAGCTCCTACATTGCAGGGGGCAGATGGTTTTTCCTACATCATATGTACAGTGGCGTAAAGAGGACACACCCAAAACGGAAATCACCAGAGACCGACGGAGCAGGGGGTGCTGGGAGATTTCACTACGATACGGCCGCTGACCTCACCTGATGGTTCCGGTGGGGGAGGGCAGAGGACTGATCAGATGGGCCATGTTGTCTGGAATGTTTATGGTCAGGGGGGAGATCTGCGGCTGCACAGGTTTGATGGGGGATTCGGGCGCCTCCTGCTTCTCCTTCTTGTCACACGAGAGAGCAGTGAAGGTGATCTTGATATTTGTGCTGGGAAACCTGAAGGTGCATCTGCGGAAAGAGAAAGCGGAAAGGGTTAACACGGGGCATCAAACTGGTCACACACGGGACATATAGATGAAGACCGCGGCCCCCCCCTGACCTGCATTCACAATACTGCTGGCGGCTATGGGAAACCATCAGCAAGCTTGCAGAGAGACACCTTTCTAGTGCTGGGGGTGTTCCCCCTCCCCCCAGATGATGCTATATAAACAATGCCCCGACAATCACTAGAACAAGCAAGAAGAGCGCAGCTCTGAAGCCTGCAGAATTGTGAATGCTGCTCTGGAGTATTACACAGGCCATTTAGTCTGCAATAAACATGAAGGTAAGTAAAAGGGTGGAGGATGCATGTTACTCTGGTGGTCGCCGTCATGTGCTGCATGTCCAGAGGTCTCCCCAACCGCTAAAACAGACCGCCTGCCCGGAGACTCCTCCCACAACCGCTAAAACTGACCGCCTGCCCGGTGACCCCTCCCCAAACGCTAAAATACACAGTCTGCCCGGTGACTCCCCCCACAACCGCTAAAACTGACCGCCTGACCGGAGACTCCTCCCACAACCGCTAAAACTGACCGCCTGCCCGGAGACTCCTCCCACAACCGCTAAAACTGCCTGCCCGGCAACTCCTACTCACAACCGCTAAAACTGACTGCCTGCCCGGTGACTTCTCCCACAACCGCTAAAAAAGACCGCCGGCCCGGAGACCCATCCCACAAGCGCTAAAACAGACCGCCCGCCGCACTGGGTCAGGAACTGAAATGTGAACTGAAGACTCTGCTGACGCGCGCTCCTCACGGGCTGACTGGTCTCCGAGGGGGATGGGTCTGGTTTGTATGTATTTGGTTTTTTAGAGGGGTCTGTAAAGAGGATGGGTGTCTGGATTTTGAGGGCACTGGAGGGGTCTGAATTTCGGGTGTTTTTCTTAGGGGGCTGCATTTATTTATGGGGTCCGGTCTGGGAAAATCTCTCTACATTTAAGGGTCTGCAATCATTTTGGGCCTCGTACAATTAGTGCTTCTAATTTTACAAGCGTCCCCTTCATAAACGAGGCACAAAGCCCCTGAACTGCGCCACGTCCCCCATCAGAATCCCGGTGCTCCCCCTAGGTACGGTCTATGGATGCATCCAGCACGCGGTCCGTACACTTCAGGGACTGCATGTCAACAATCCCCCTCCCCTCTTACATCACAGCCGCCTGCTTTATGGCGGCGTCCATAGCCGAGAGGTGGGAGGAGCCAGGAGGCACCGAGGTGGCCAAGACTGACCCGCCAGGATGCTCAAGAGAAAGGTCTGCAATCTAATGGATGATGGGAGTTATATCCAGCACCGGGGAGGTTAATATCTCTCACGACTGGCTCCTTTAAGACGACTGAGCAGTGGAGCGGAGCAGCCAATCACAGGGCAGGATTAGCGGGTGGAAACGGGCACCTAATCACTTCCTCTGAAGATGGCGGATTAGAGCTCGGGATAATCCTCTGCTGCTCGTGGGCGACGCGCTCATCTCTGCAGCCACATGTCAATCTGCAAGTACGTCCCCTACTCCAGTCACCTCCAAAGCTGCAGTCCGGGAGCTCACCGCTCTCTGCTGCCTTACATTGTGGGAGTCAAAATGGCAGAAACAGCAGCATGCAGATATTGACCACACGTGTTTTCTACTCCAGTCACCTCCAAAGCTGCGTTCAGGCTGCCGGAGCTAACTCCTCCCTGCTGACCCGGATCTGTCAGTCTTATATTGCACTGGAGGCCGGAGTTCTGCCAGAGCGGCCCTGCTGGAAGCCGTTACACCAGGCGGTGGCGGTACCCGGGGGTCAGAGTTTACTCCCGCGGCCGTGCGGTGAAGGAGGATCGTCTGAGCCCATCATCTGTGGCACCATGTGACAGCCGGGACCCTACTCTACAACCGCAAGGGATCTCCTCCCTTCTACCATAAAGTCCTGTCTGACAGCATGGTTGCTAGGTGATGGACTTCAAGAATGAGTCCTTAGCAACCAGTCTGTCGGAGATGTCTGCACCTTACCGGCACTAACATGAGGGGCACGACTGACCATACACCTATGAGTGAAGGATAAACCATATTCCCCCCTCCCCCCCCCCCCCCCAAAAAAAAGTTTTGTGGAGTGCCCCTTTAAGAACACAGGGGGCTGCCATTTTCCGGTCTAAACCACTTACTGTGAAAGCAGGGGAGACACTTGGCTCAGTGCTGATGTTAGAGGTGACTGAGCACTACCTGAGACCATGAAACAGGATGACACTGTAACAAACCCTCAGCCGTGACCCAAAAAAGACCCTGCTGCAATCACAAGATCAGCACACTCCTCTCCTGAAATCCTCTGTGCTGCTGGGAGGACCCTGCTCCTTCCACTATGTAACTCTCATCCTGTGACCTCCACAAGATCAGCACACTCCTCTCCTGAAATCCTCTGTGCTGCTGGGAGGACCCTGCTCCTTCCACTATGTAACAGTCTGTGTGAGGTTGGTGATGTCACAATATATATACCCCACAAACCCTCCTCATCTCCCACAGAGAACACGGCGCCTGGAAGGGGTTAAGATGTAGCTTTCATGGTGTCGGAAGAGGCGCAGCTGTTGCCATAGCGATCTCCAGGCCACGGCTCTGTGGTGACATTGTCTGCAATACAACAGCTTCACCGGGCAACGACTGACGTGATGAGAGAACGCAGAAGATGGCGGTGATCGCAGCTCTGGAGTCAGAACCACCAAACTAAGGCTACTGATAAGCAGTGTGGCCCCTGACAGCTCAGGGGCCAATGTGAGGGCTCGAGCCGAAGCCATAACCATCCCACATGACAAAAACCAAGCAATACGTCCGCCGGGACGTGATCTGATCTAATTCTGGAGGACGACACAGATAATTAGGTTTCTATTAACTACAGAAAACTGGGTCAGCAAGATTATACCGAGAAATGGTGAAGAGAAAGAGCGCCACATAATTGTATAATATACAACAGTGTAACCACACAGAGCGGGACATTACTATAATACTGCTCCTATGTACAAGAATATAACTACTATAATACTGCTCCTATGTACAAGAATATAACTACTATAATACTGCTCCTATGTACAAGAATATAACTACTATAATACTGCTCCTATGTACAAGAATATAACTACTATAATACTGCTCCTATGTACAAGGATATAACTACTATAATACTGCTCCTATGTACAAGAATATAACTACTATAATACTGCCTTCTATGTACAAGAATATAACTACTATAATACTGCTCCTATGTACAAGTATATAACTACTATAATACTGCCTCCTATGTACAAGAATATAACTACTATAATACTGCTCCTATGTACAAGAATATAACTACTATAATACTGCTCCTATGCTAGCTCCTATGTACAAGAATATAACTACTATAATACTGCCTACTATAACACTATGTACAAGAATATAACTACTATAATACTGCTCCTATGTACAAGAATATAACTACTATAATACTGCTCCTATGTACAAGAATATAACTATATAATACTACTATATAATACTGCTCCTATGTACAAGAATATAACTACTATAATACTGCTCCTATGTACAAGAATATAACTACTATAATACTGCTCCTATGTACAAGAATATAACTACTATATACTACTATATACTCCTATGTACAAGAAATATAACTACTATAATACTGCCTTCCTATGTACAAGAATATAACTACTATAATACTGCTCCTATGTCAAAGAATATAACTACTATAATACTACTCCTAATGTACAAAGAATATACTACTATAAATACTGCCTCCTATGTACACCAGAATATTAACTACTATAATATGCTCCTATGTACAAGAATATAACTACTATAATAACTACCTCCTATGTACACAGAATATAACTACTATAATACTGCTCCTATGTACAAGATATAACTACTATAATACTGCCTCCTATGTACAAGAATATAACTACTATAATACTGCTCCTATGTACAAGAATATAACTACTATAATATGCTCCTATGTACAAGAATATAACTACTATAATACTGCTCCTATGTACAAGAATATAACTTACTATAATACTGCTCCTATGTACAAGAATATAACTACTATAATACTGCTCCTATGATACAAGTATATAACTACTATAATACTGCTCCTATGTACAAGAATATAACTACTATAATACTGCTCCTATGTACAAGAATATAACTACTATAATACTGCCTCCTATGTAACAAGAAATATAACTACTATAATACTGCTCCTATGTACAAGAATATATACTACTATAATACTGCTCCTATGTACAAGAATATAACTACTATAATACTGCCTCCTATGTACAAGAATATAACTACTATAATACTGCTCTACTATGTACAAGAATATAACTAATACTATAATACTGCTCCTATGTCAAGAATATAACTACTATAATACTGCTCCTATGTACAAGAATATAACTACTATAATACTGCTCCTATGTACAAGAATATAACTACTATAATACTGCTCCTATGTACAAGAATATAACTACTATAATATACTGCTCCTATGTACAAGAATATAACTACTATAATATACTGCTCCTCCTATGTACAAGAATATAACTACTATAATACTGCTCCTATGTACAAGAAATATAACTACTACTGCTATAATACTGCTCTCAAAGAATATAACTATGTACAAGAATATAACTACTATAATACTGCTCCTATGTACAAGAATATAAACTACTATAATACTGCCTCTATATGTACAAGAATATAATACTATAATACTGCTCCTATGTACAAGATATAAACTACTATAATACTGCCTCTATGTACAAGAATATAACTACTATAATACTGCTCTCTATGTACAAGAATATAACTACTATAATACTGCTCCTATGTACAAGAATATAACTACTATAATATACTGCTCCTCCTATGTACAAGAATATAACTACTATAATACTGCTCCTATGTATACAAGAATATAACTACTATAATACTGCTCCTATGTACAAGAATATAACTACTATAATACTGCCTCCTATGTACAAGAATATAACTACTATAATACTATGCCTCCTATGTACAAGAATATAACTACTATAATACTGCTCCTATGTACAAGAATACTACTAACTACTATAACTACTATAATACTGCTCCTATGTACAAGAATATAACTACTATAATACTGCTCCTATGTACAAGAATATAACTACTATAATACTGCTCTCCTATGTACAAGAATATAACTACTATAATACTGCTCCTATGTACAAGAATATATAACTACTATAATACTGCTCCTATGTACAAGATATATATATACTACTATAATACTGCTCCTCCTATGTACAAGAATATAACTACTATAATACTGCTCCTATGTACAAGAATATAACTACTATACTATACTATATAATACTGCTCCTATGTACAAGAATATAACTACTACTACTATAATACTGCTCCTATGTACAAGAATATAAACTACTATAATACTGCTCCTATGTACAAGAATATAACTACTATAATACTGCTCCTATGTACAAGAATATAACTACTATAAATACTACTGCTCCTATGTACAAGAATATAACTACTATAATACTGCCTCCTATGTACAAGAATATATAACTACTATAATACTGCTCCTATGTACAAAGAATATAACTACTATAATACTGCTCCTATGTACAAGAATATAACTACTATAATACTGCTCCTATGTACAAGAATATAAACTACTATAATACTGCTCCTATGTACAAGAATATAACTACTATAATACTGCTCCTATGTACAAGAATATATATAACTACTATAATACTGCTCCTATGTACAAGAATATAACTACTATAATACTGCTCCTATGTACAAGAATATAACTACTATAATATACTGCTCCTATGTACAAGAATATAACTACTATAATACTGCTCCTATGTACAAGAATATAACTACTATAATACTGCCTCCTATGTACAAGAATATAAACTACTATAAATACTGCTCCTATGTACAAGAATATAACTACTACTATAATACTGCTCCTATGTACAAGAATATAACTACTATATATACTGCTCCTATGTATATAATAACTACTATAATACTGCCTCCTATGTACAAGAATATAACTACTATAAATACTGCTCCTATGTACAAGAATATAACTACTATATAATACTGCTCCTATGTACAAGAATATAACTACTATAATACTATACTATAACTACTATAATACTGCCTCCTATGTACAAGAATATAACTACTACTATAATACTGCTCCTATGTACAAGAATATACTATAACTACTATAATACTACTGCTCCTATGTACAAGAATATAACTACTATAATACTGCTCCTATGTACAAGAATATAACTACTATAATACTGCCTCCTATGTACAAGATAAACTATAACTACTATATACTGCCTCCTATGTACTACTATAATAATACAAGAATATAACTACTATAATACTGCTCCTATGTACAAGAATATAACTACTATAATTACTGCTCCTATGTACAAGAATATAACTACTATAATACTGCTCCTATGTACAAGAAATATAACTACTATAATACTGCTCCTATGTACAAGAATATAACTACTATAATACTGCTCCTATGTACAAGAATATAACTACTATAATACTGCTCCTATGTACAAGATATAAACTACTATAATACTGCCTCCTATGTACAAGAATATAACTACTATAATACTGCTCCTACTATATACAAGAAATATAACTACTATAATACTGCTCCTATGTACAAGAATATAACTACTATAATACTGCTCTCCTATGTACAAGAATATAACTACTATAATACTGCTCCTATGTACAAGAATATAACTACTATAAATACTGCTCTCTATGTACAAGAATATAACTACTATAATACTGCTCCTATGTACATAGAATATAACTACTATAAAATACTGCTCCTATGTACAAGAATATAACTACTATAATACTGCTCCTATGTACAAGAAATATAACTACTATAATACTGCTCCTATGTACAAGAATATAACTACTATAATACTGCTCCTATGTACAAAATATAACTACTATAATACTGCTCCCTATGTACAAGAATATAACTACTATAATACTGCTCCTATGTACAAGAATATAACTACTATAATACTGCTCCTATGTACAAGAATATAACTACTATATAACTGCTCTATGTACAAGAATATATACTATAACTACTATATACTACTGCCTCCTATGTACAAGAATATAAACTACTATAATACTGCCTCCTATGTACAAGAATATAACTACTATAATACTACTGCTCCTATGTACAAGAATATAACTACTATAATACTGCTCCTATGTACAAGAATATAACTACTATAATACTGCTCCTATGTACAATAGAATATAACTACTATAATACTGCCTCCTATGTACAAGAATATAACTACTATAATACTGCTCCTATGTACAAGAATATAACTACTATAATACTGCTCCTATGTACAAGAATATAACTACTATAATACTGCTCCTATGTACAAGAATATAACTACTATAATACTGCTCCTATGTACAAGAATATATAACTACTATAATGCTCCAATGTACAAGAATATAACTACTATAATACTGCTCCTATGTACAAGAATATAACTACTATAATACTGCTCCTATGTACAAGAATATAACTACTATAATACTGCTCCCATGTACAGGGATATCACTACTATACGTGTGCGGTCCTGCAGGATGACATTTCGGGCTGACACCTGATCCCGGATTACTCCTGCAGTGACTCGGGGAGGATGCAGTTACGTAATGCGGCCCCCGGGGGCGTCTGTCATTACCACATCTCTATAAACATGAGGCAGCATGTGCGGTGCAGTGTCCCAGAAGACGTCTGAGGACAGATATACACAGGACTATTGTAGGAGGCCCCGGCGCTGCCTGACAACATCCGTCCTCTCCCCTATATGGACCAGATCCACCGCTCACCCTGCTGCATGAACAGAATTCAATGCTGACAGTGAAGACTGACACTCAAAAGATATCACGCTACCACCTCCTGTCTCCATTCCCTACACCTGGAGGGCTGGTAAACAATGCTGACCATTAGCAGGCACTGACTGGCCATGTGGCGGTAGAGGGGTCATAGGGTCGAGCTGGGGTGGGGGAGGGGTTGGGGAGTACGTGACTGGATGAACGTCCCACAGGCATCGGGGCAGCGCCCCCTACTGCTGAGAACATGACAGGCATTAGAGGTCTGCAGCGCTGCTCATCCTGACCCTCCTGGTGCAGGAGCTTAATTCCAAGGCACTATAGAATGGGTTAGATCAGGGATGCCCAACCTCCTGCTCTCCAGCTTGTTGCAAAACTACAACTCCCAGCATGCCTGGACAACCTACAGCTATCAGGCCGTAGGTTGGGCATCCCTGGGTTAGACCTATTGTTCATCCTGGGCATCCCTGGGTTAGACCTATTGTTCCCTCCCTGGGTTAGACCTATTGTTCATCCTGGGCTCCCTGGGTTAGACACAGATTGGTTAACCTATTGTTCATCCTGTCAATGACTGTTCTGTCAGGGAATGATCTCTTGTTCATTCGCTGCTTTGTTCATCCAACGCTATGATGGGTTAGACTATTGTTCATCCTGCTCTTCCTGGTTCATGAGAAAAATAGCAACACACTATAGGATGGGTTAGATCTATTGTTCACCCTGCTCTTCCTGGTTCATGAGAAAAATAGCAACACACTATAGGATGGGTTAGATCTATTGTTCATCCTGCTCTTCCTGCCTGGTTCATGTTCACCCTGCAGCAACGCACTATAGCAGGGATGGCCAACCTGAGGCCCTCCAGCTGCTGCAAAACTACAACTCCCAGCATTCCCAGACTGACTACAGATAACAGCCTACAGCAGGG
Organism: Rhinella marina; assembly: GCA_900303285.1. Taxonomy (NCBI): domain Eukaryota; kingdom Metazoa; phylum Chordata; class Amphibia; order Anura; family Bufonidae; genus Rhinella; species Rhinella marina. The sequence continues at coordinate 72,395 of ONZH01029095.1, forward strand.
CATGGTGGGAGTTGTAGTTTTGCAACAGCTGGAAAGCCGCAGGTTGGCCATCCCTGCACTACAGCACGGGTTGGACCCAAAGTTCATCCTGATCTTCCTGGTTCATGAGCAGGATGAGTTATGGAGTTTAAGTACTCTATCAATCTGACAGGTTTCCGAATAGAATGCAAGAACTGCAGTGACTACTGACACACACTGCAGTAGGACAGCGGGATGATACAGCCGAGGGGCAGAGTATGGCGGTCATGGGCATTGTGGGGAGGCAGCAGAGAACCTGTGGCCTCTGCGCTCGCAGCCTTCAGAGAGGCCACGCCCCCCTCATCCTCCAGACGACAAGATGAGAAACCGCAGCAGGAAGGAAAGGCCCCCGAGCCTGCAGAGCTGAAACCGCAGCGCTGCTCTCACTCACGCTTTCCAGTAATGTTCTTCAAAGTGACAGTACTGAGGGCCCGGGCCGGCCAATCACAGCAGCCAGAGTTAGGTCACATGACTGTGCAGCGCGTTTCGAGCCCCTTTTACTGGACAGCATCTCGGTACGCAGCGGAGCCGCTCTGCAGCTGACTGCACCTCGATCAGAGGCGATCAGTACAGATCACGTGTGAACGAGTACCTACATACATGTCACCACTGAAAACCTCCATTCTTTACACTGCAGGCGGCATCCAGAGAACTGGAAAACCCTGCAATCTTGTAGGATTAAAAGGTGCATGGCCCTTTAAATATCATGACGTACACAACCCCAAAAAGTGAAAGGTGCAAGAGGCGAGGACCGAACAGGAGTCTCCGCTGCGCATGCGTCCTCCCTGCAAACATCTGCCCTCCTCTATGCTCATCCTGGGCTTGCTGATTCACCAACAGAATCCGGAACTATTCGGATGGGACATCTTCCCTCTGTAATTCTGCAGGTGAATCAGCTGGCTCAGGATGAACAGACCCGTAGGATACATTTCTGCCTTTAGGTGAGGCAGTCATCACTTTAACTGTGCTGGTGAACCAGGAGGCCCTGGATGAACAACCAACATGCATACAGGCAGAGCATAGGTGTCAAATACTTTTGGAGGAAGGACTTTAGCAGTCAATCCTGCCTCCTGGTTCAGAACTACACTGAAGACAGCACCTAATGCTCTGCTCATGCTGTCCTAGTGACTTAAACAATGTCAGATTTCAGGCAACTGTGAAGGATCCATAGCGGTGCATACCTGAGCCCTGAATAAACAATACCAGATTCATTGCATAATACCAAATCTCTATCTTGAGTCGATCAAATCAGACAGATCAAACGAGTACCTACAACATGTCTGAAAACCTCCATTCCCTGCAGCCTCCTGAAAACCCTGCAGTAGATTAAAAGGTGCATGGCCCTAAATATTGACTACACAACCCCAAAAAGTGAAAGGTGCAAGAGGCGAGGACCGAACAGGAGTCTCCGCTGCGCATGCGTCCTCCCTGCAAACATCTGCCCTCCTCTATGCTCATCCTGGGCTTGCTGATTCACCAACAGAATCCGGAACTATTCGGATGGGACATCTTCCCTCTGTAATTCTGCAGGTGAATCAGCTGGCTCAGGATGAACAGACCCGTAGGATACATTTCTGCCTTTAGGTGAGGCAGTCATCACTTTAACTGTGCTGGTGAACCAGGAGGCCCTGGATGAACAACCAACATGCATACAGGCAGAGCAGTAGGTGTCAAATACTTATTGGAGGAAGGACTTATAGCAGTTCATCCTGTGCCTCCTGGTTCAGAACTACACTGAAGACAGCACCTAATGCTCTGCTCATGCTGAGCCTCCTAGTGCACTAACACAATGTCAGATTTTCAGGCAGACTGTGAAGGATCCATAGCGGTGCTCATCCTGAGGCTCCTGATGCACTAACACAATACCAGATTCTTATTAAGACTGGACCTAAAGCTCTGCTCATCCCGTGCCTCCTGATGCACCAACACAATACCAGATTCTTAATCAGATTGGACCTAACGCTCTGCTCATCCTGTGCCTCCTGATGCACTAACACAATGCCAGATTCTCAATAAGAGTGGACCTAAAGCAGTGCTCATCCTGAGCCTCCTGATGCACCAACACAATACCAGATTCTCAATCAGACTGGACCTAAAGCAGTGCTCATCCTGCGCCTCCTGATGCACCAACACAATACCAGTCTCAATCAGACTGGACCTAAAGCTCTGCTCATCCCGAGCCTCCTGATGCACCAACACAATACCAGATTCTCAATCAGACTGGAACTAAAGCCGTGCTCATTCATTGGGGGGGGTCTGGGGGGCGACGCTACAATCTTACTGGGGCAGGTCCCCTTTAAACTGGGAGGTCAGTTAAGGGGCGACGCCCCCTAAATGCAGCAGAACGATACATTCTATAACTTTCAATCCTCCATAATCCAACACCTCTGCTTGCTGTCATTGAACACAATCCTCTCTTCCAACACCCGGACTAATCCTCTATAAGCCGCGTCTCCGACACACGACGGCCGCCAAAAAGGAGCGGAACCGGTGCCAAGGGAGAGACGGGCGCAGGCCGAGACCAGCCCGCTGCCGCTGAGGGGGAAAAGGGAGGGGCCACCCTGGGGCCAAGACGGACGCCAACACGGAGAGAAGATAAACACGGCCGCACATAAGAGACTGAACTACAACTCCTAACATGTCCCGACAGATGAAGAGAAAACTCCCTACAGGGTGGGCAATCCTACACATAAAGGGTTAAAAAAAAATCTAAAAAGAGGAAAAAAAAAAAACAAAAACCCGAAATAAAAAATCTGATAAAAATAGAAATAAAAGGGAGTAAAAATGCAAATATAATCCATAAAAAAGTAGTAAAAAATATGAAAAAAAATCATTAAAAATGTGAAAAATAAATTAAGAAAATGAATAAAAAAATACTACAGAGTTGTGGTGGGAGGGGCCCGGGGCCCGCTGTACCATGTGTTTACAGTGACGGGCGCTTCCTGCCGCGTGCGCTCCGGCCCCAGGACGCCGAGCAGAGTCCAAGTGACAACTTTCTGAATGGAATAACAACGAGGAGGGAAGTGACGTCAGACAACGGACGAAGAGACCGCCGAGGAAGTAAATACTACCGCCGGTGACTCCGGCCGGACCAGCGCCAGGGACCGGGAGGCCGGCCGGACCCAGCGCCAGGGACCGGGAGGGCGGGCCGGGACCAGCGCAGGGGGAGGGGCCGGACCATCGCCAGGGAACCGGGAGGGCGGCCCGGACCAGCCGCCAGGGACCGGAGGGCGGCCGGACCAGCGCCAGGACCGGAGAGGGCGCGGACCAGCGCCAGGGACCGGAGGGCGGCCGGACCAGCGCCAGGACCGGGAGGGCGGCCCGGACCAGCGCCAGGACCGGGAGGGCGGCCGGACCAGCGCCAGGGACCGGGGCGCCGGACCGGGAGCGCCAGGACCGGCGAGGCGGCCGGAAGCGCCAGACGGGGAGCGGCCGACCAGCGCCAGGGACCGGGAGGGCGGCCGGACCAGCGCCAGGACCGGAGGGCGGCCGGACCAGCGCCAGGACCGGGAGGGCGGCCGGACCAGCGCCAGGGACCGGCCAGGGCGGCCGGACCAGCGCCAGGGACCGGAGGCGGGCCGGACCAGCGCCAGGGACCGGGAGGGCGGCCGGACCAGCGCAGGGACCGGGAGGGCCCGGACCAGCGCCAGGACGGCCGGCCAGGACCGAGGCGGGGACCGGGAGGCGCCGACCAGCGCCAGGGACCGGGAGGGCGGCCGGACCTAGCGCCAGGGACCAGGAGGGCGGCCGACCAGCGCCAGGGACCAGGAGGGCGGCCGGACAGCAGCGGCCAGGGACGCAGGCAGGAGGCGGCCGGACCGTCCGCTCACAAACAGCAGAGACAGTGGCAGACAGGACCACCCCCCTGGTCAGCTTATCCTCCGGCAGACAGGACCACCTGTATCCAGTCCGGACAATCCTCTGATACATTGTAACAAACCATCAGCTCTGTGCTGAGCCTGTGCCCCCGAAGTGAACGGAGAGCAGCGGCGCATGCGCGGCCACCCCCGGCAAGAGAACCGCAGCGTCCAGCGGTGGCGGCTGTGCTGAGAGGCCGGAGCCGCGGGGTTAATACTGAGGCCGGTGCCGGCGGCTGCTGGAAATTTCCACTCTTCCAGGAGGAGAGGAATGAAAACATCTCCGGTTATGACGGCGGAGGCCGCGGCTAATCCCCCGATACGCGGGCCGCCTGTAAACAGCCCCATTGTTTCCTCCACAGCTGTCATTCCGAGTGCTGTAAACAAGGAGGCGACAACGAGCAGGATGAACAGCTGGAGACGAGGCGCGGGGGCGCTGGCGGGTACACCGCTGTATCCTCAGCAGAACCAACCCCTCCTGTGCTGACAGTCTGCTACAATGTATCAGTGCAGGCAAATTTAATGGTGGCGAATGGGTCCAAGGCAGAACTGGGTCAAGAACAGAACTTCCTGACCATCAGATACCGGGACCCATCCAGCTACACTGATACACTGCAACAGAACACCAGCTGTGAGAAGCTTTAAGGCTTTGGGCCCCTGTCTGTATGTAAACGGGAAAGTTCCTCATTCACAAACAGCAAGCAGAGATCTTGCAGATAAGAGACTGAATCACACTGCCAGACCCGTCAGTGCACAAAGACTGACAGCAGACGAGCACATGGAGCCATTGTTGTGCTACGTTCCTGCTTGTAGTAAACAGGCCGGGGATGTTGGGGGTTGTGGTGGTGGGAGGGGCCGGACCGATGTGAAACTACAAGGAGGTAAATAAAACCTCTGTAAACAGAAGGCGACCGGAGGAGAAAGATACACGGACACACCCCCTGCTCACCCGCTCCTGACCCCAGCGGGGGCGGCAGCTCCAGTCTCTGAAACATAAATACCCCCCCCCCCCCCCCCCCCCCCCCCCCGGAAACTGACAACCCCCGGACCAGCAGAGCTCTGAGCAAGCAATGGACGGACACCAACAACACAGCCAGCAATACAAAGGTGGAGACACCACCGCCATAAAAGACCGACCGCAATATACCCGACTGCGGACCACCTGTATGCAATCTACTGATCCCTGTGATCAGTCATTCTCCAGAGCTGCACTCACTATTCTGCTGGTGCAGTCACTGTATACATACATTACTTATCCTGTACTGATCCTGAGTTACATCCTGTATTATACTCTAGAGCTGCACTCACTATTCTGCTGGTGCAGTCACTGTGTACATACATTACTTATCCTGTACTGATCCTGAGTTACATCCTGTATTATACTCCAGAGCTGCACTCACTATTCTGCTGGGTGCAGTCACTAGTGTACATACATTACTTTATCCTGTACTGATCCTGAGTTACATCCTGTATTATACTCCAGAGCTGCACTCACTATTCTGCTGGTGCAGTCACTGTGTACATACATTACTTATCCTGTACTGATCCTGAGTTACATCCTGTATTATACTCCAGAGCTGCACTCACTATTCTGCTGGTGGAGTCACTGTGTACATACATTACTTATCCTGTACTGATCCTGAGTTACATCCTGTATTATACTCCAGAGCTGCACTCACTATTCTGCTGGTGCAGTCATTGTGTACATACATTACTTATCCTGTACTTGATCCTGAGTTACATCCTGTATTATACTCCAGAGCTGCACTCACTGTTCTGCTGGTGCAGTCACTGTTGTACATACATTACTTATCCTGTACTGATCCTGAGTTACATCCTGTATTATTACTCCAGAGCTGCACTCACTATTCTGCTGGTGCAGTCACTGTGTACATAATTACTTATCCTGTACTGATCCTGAGTTACATCCTGTATTATACTCCAGAGCTGCACTCACTATTCTGCTGGTGGAGTCACTGTGTACATACATTACTTATCCTGTACTGATCCTGAGTTACATCCTGTATTATACTCCAGAGCTGCACTCACTATTCTGCTGGTGCAGTCACTGTGTACATACATTACTTATCCTGTACTGATCCTGAGTTACATCCTGTATTATACTCCAGAGCTGCACTCACTATTCTGCTGGTGGATCACTGTGTACATACATTACTTATCCTGTACTGATCCTGAGTTACATCCTGTATTATACTCCAGGAGCTGCACTCACTATTCTGCTGGTGCAGTCACTGTGTACATACATTACTTATCCTGTACTGATCCTGAGTTACATCCTGTATTATACTCCAGAGCTGCACTCACTATTCTGCTGGTGCAGTCACTGTGTACATACATTACTTATCCTGTACTGATCCTGAGTTATATCCTGTATTATACTCCAGAGCTGCACTCACTATTCTGCTGGTGCAGTCACTGTGTACATACATTACTTATCCTGTACTGATCCTGAGTTACATCCTGTATTATACTCCAGAGCTGCACTCACTATTCTGCTGGTTGCAGGTCACTGTGTACATACATTACTTATCCTGTACTGATCCTGAGTTACATCCTGTATTATACTCCAGAGCTTGCACTCACTATTCTGCTGGTGCAGTCACTGTGTACATACATTACTTATCCTGTACTGCATCCTTGAGTTACATCCTGTATTATTACTCCAGAGCTGCACTCACTATTCTGCTGGTGGAGTCACTGTGTACATACATTACTTATCCTGTACTGATCCTGAGTTACATCCTGTATATACTCCAGAGCTGCACTCACTGTTCTGCTGGTGCAGTCACTGTGTACATACATTACTTTATCCTGTTACTGATCCTGAGTTACATCCTGTATTATACTCCAGAGCTGCACTCACTATTCTGCTGGTGCAGTCACTGTGTACATAATTACTTATCCTGTACTGATCCTGAGTTACATCCTGTATTATTTACTCCAGAGCTGCACTCACTATTCTGCTGGTGAGTCACTGTGTACATACATTACTTATCCTGTACTGATCCTGAGTTACATCCTGATTATACTCCAGAGCTGCACTCACTATTCTGCTGGTGCAGTCACTGTGTACATACATTACTTATCCTGTACTGATCCTGAGTTACATCCTGTATTATACTCCAGAGCTGCACTCACTATTCTGCTGGTGGAGTCACTGTGTACATACATTACTTATCCTGTACTGATCCTGAGTTACATCCTGTATTATACTCCAGAGCTGCACTCACTATTCTGCTGGTGCAGTCACTGTGTACATACATTACTTATCCTGTACTGATCCTGAGTTACATCCTGTATTATACTCCAGAGCTGCACTCACTATTCTGCTGGTGCCAGTCACTGTGTACATACATTACTTATCCTGTACTGATCCTGAGTTACATCCTGTATTATACTCCAGAGCTGCACTCACTATTTCTGCTGGTGCAGTCACTTGGTACATACATTACTTATCCTGTACTGATCCTGAGTTATATCCTGTATTATACTCCAGAGCTGCACTCACTATTCTGCTGGTGCAGTCACTGTGTACATACATTACTTATCCTGTTACTGATCCTGAGTTACATCCGTATTATACTCCAGAGCTGCACTCCACTATTCCGCTGGTGCAGTCACTGTGTACATACATTACTTATCCTGTACTGATCCTGAGTTACATCCTGTATTATACTCCAGAGCTGCACTCACTATTCTGCTGGTGCAGTCACTGTGTACATACATTACTTATCCTGTACTGATCCTGAGTTACATCCTGTATTATACTCCAGAGCTGCACTCACTATTCTGCTGGTGCAGTCACTGTGTACATACATTACTTATCCTTCACTATACTATATACTTTCTGCACCACAGAGGACACGCCCTCTGCTGCTATTTTAAACCCTTGGGCCTCTTTCACACAAGTGAGTTTTCCGTCAGGGCGCGATGCATGAAGCAAACGCGCAGCATCCTGACGCCTTAGTGAGTCCATATCGGGATCCGCGCTCCGTGTGTGAGCATGATCCTCGGAGCGCAGGGCATTACACTGACTTATAATACGGAGTGCCGCTGGGTGACATTAGAGATACGGGATGGGCGTGATATAAAGCCGTGTGCCCGTCATAGATCCGTCACTCCCACCCCGTATCTCTATGGTCACACTGCAGCACGGAGTATTATAAGTCAGTGTAATGCTCTGCGCTCCGAGGATCACGCTCACACACGGAGCGCGGATCCCGCAATGGACTCACTCATGTGACACAGCCCTTATAAAGACATTTCCACAAGTAAATGGGCGTGGCTTCACAAGTAAAAGGGGCGCGGCTTGAATGGAACCCTGTACTCCAAAAAAAAAACAAACTGAGGGTTCTCAAGAGCTCTTTGGACATTTTTTTACATCTGAGACCAAAAACTAAACCTGACGCTTCTCACAGCTGAGGGTTTGTTACAATGCGTCACCCACCTTGTCCAATGACTCGGCTTTGTTCACACAGGACCGGACGCCGCTGGTTATGAGCGGTACAGTCCCACGTGACCAACGCAGATGAGTAAATCGTGGCCACGGCTGAAAAACTGCCCCACGGGGAGGCACCAGAGCGGCGCAGCTTACTGCGGGAGACCGCGACCACTGCCCCGTAATAACCCCAGGACAGGAACCGATCCCAGCCCGGAACCAATCAAGCCCGGGAACATCCCAGCCGAGAACCAAAGAAGACCGGAACCAATCCCAGCCCGGAACAAACAAGGCCGGCAGCCCGGAACAAGAAGACCGGACGCAATCAACGGAACAAACCGGAACAAACAAGGCCGGAACCAATCCCAGCCCGGAACAAACAAGGACCGGACGCAATCACAGCCCGGAACAAACAAGGCCGGAACCAATCCCAGCCCGGAACAAACAAGGCCGGAACCAATCCCAGCCCGGAACAAACAAGACCGGAACCAATCACCAGCCCGGAACAAACAAGGCCGGAACCAATCACAGCCCGGAACAAACAAGACCAGAACCAGTCACAGCCCGGAACAAACAAGAACCAATGCCCGGAACAAACAAAACCAAGCACAGCCCGGAACAAGCCCACCAAGCCTGACAGAACAAGGCTGGATCCAGAAAGCAGTCCTGTCCCATATGACACCGTACAGACCTGCACAGGTCTGGTCTTTGCATCAGAAGGGGCGTGTCCTGCCCGTGGCACTTTACTAGTAACAGGTCAGCGGTGCTGCTCCAGTACATGACAGGAGGTGACGGCAGCGCCCCCTATGGATAGAACACGTGCACCAATACCCTAAATATAAGGAGGGGGGAGGACAGTGACTGTCCCTGCAGCCGGAGCGCGACACCAGGAAGACAGAAGTGAAATCTGACGCTCGATATAAAAGCAGTAAAAATAGAAATGGCCGCGGCGTCTCCAAAGTCCTGAACTTCTCCCCCACCCAGTATCTGCCATAGATGGGGGTCCGGGTGCTGGGATCCCCCCACCCATCATGAGAACGGGGGTCCTGTTACCCATAATGAATGCACACCCGGGAGTCCGAGAACCGCAGTCCGTGTACACAGTCTGGGACGCCAGCCGCTAGTCACGGGCACGTCATGTGACCCCACCTGACCAACCAGCAGGAGGTACCGCCATAGATGTACACTACGTGTATCTGCCCCCGTCAGAGGCCCGGCCGCCTGTGAGTCCGTCTCCTGAAAACAGCGCCACCCCTGTTCGCAGGCTGCAGGCGGTACTGCAACCCCATTCATTTCAATGGAGCCGAGCTGCAATAACCTGGGACCACCTATGGACGGGGGCGGCGCTGTTGTGGGAGAAAAGCAGCCACTATTCTCTAATCCTGGACAACCCCTCTCAACATCTACACCTCAGAGCATGCTAGGAGTTGTAGTCCTGCGTCACAGAGTTACTCCGACACCCCCTTAAAGTGGCAGAGCGCCATTTATGAGACAAGGAAGCACAAAAAAACCTGCAGAAAATACACCGACAGATAATAAAACCGACGACAAATACACAGAAAAGATAGAAATAAAAAAAAGCAGAGCACGGACGGATCCCGCTGTACACGACCCCGACATCTGCCTCGTCTTGATTTTGGGGACGCCCCCCAGACACAGGAGGAAGCAGCACAACGGACATGTGCTGGGCGATAGAGGCGCAAAGCACCATGGGAGGGGAGACTGTAGACACAGCTCTGCTGCGCCGTCAATGAGCGGGGGAGCTGGGTACAGACAGCACGCCCCAGGGGGGGGGGCGCGCCAAAACAAAAACATTCCCCAGAAACCCTACGAGGACAAGATAAACCCAGAAGAACACGTTCAGAGTCAAGGACTCGGTGCAGATGGAGGAGGTTGTAGTGTCCCAGACACGAGGCCTTCACAGATTAGAAGTGATCCGGCTGCTGAAAAAAACTACAACCCCCAACGTGTTCCCGACGGCTTACATTCATATACACAAAAAACGGATGGAACCGAAGTCGTGGGACGGAGAATCCGACCACTTCCCAAGGAGAAGACACAAGGCCCGTCTTTTTGGCGATCACTGGCGCCTGTCCGGCGATTACTGGTTGGAGGGGCGTGGCCTCTGTGCGCCGGAATGGCTGATAACAGGGAGCAATAGATTGCAGTAACCCCGCTGATACACCAAACAAGAGCGCAGGAAACCCCGACCACAGGAGCCACTGTCACGCCCCCACATGGTAAACGATACATTGTTGCAGGATTCAAATACATCAACAGACAGCTGAGAACACAAGTGATACAGTCACATTCTATACATTGTTACCGGGACCGAACCAAGCTGAGGGGGGGAGGGGGGACAGTTATTAGTCACATGTACATATGGGGGCTCCACAACCACGCCCCCTATCTGATCTCCCAGCATGCTCTGTGTTTACATACAATACCAATGTAAACATTCCCTGCCCCCAATCACTAAGGTGCCCCTCTATCTGAGTATCTCCCCCCTTCAGTCACCCCAACATTTTCTAAGCGTCGCCCTCTGAATTAACCCCTAGTCGCCCTGGCACCCAAGGCCGCCCCCAGTCGCCCTGGCACCCCCAGTCTGCACATGCTCCAGTTTCCAATAAAAAGCTTTGTGTGATGCATCAGATCCCCCCTCCGCCCCGACTACAGCCCACCCCCCCCTCATTGGCGGCCATTGCTGACCCCTCCCCCCCAGTGACAGTAATCATTGTGTCAGAGCCCCCCCACCCCCCTCAGCTGTCAATCCTGCTGTCACCGGCACCCCTCCCCCCTCCGGTACTCACACTCGGGGCAGCTGCAGCGGCGGGGCCCCCCTCCTCTGGAACACGCCATCCACGAACACCCCATTCTTGCCCAGGCAGCGGAGGTAGAACTCCCCCCCGCCCTCCTCCTCGTCCCCGGCGGTGAAGATCTCCAGGTGGCGGCGGGAGATGAAGCTGGAGTGCCCCATGCTGACATCCACTGAGCCCTGCGACGAGTTCCGGCCTATAGTCACCGAGCGCTTCTTCATCAGGTACTCGAACTCTCGGCCCTCCAGCCGGGCCACCACCGACACCCCGCCGCTCATCACCACCGCCGCCATCTTGTCAGCACACACGGAGGGGAGGGAGGGGACGGACGGACGCACGCCCGGGGGCGGCTGACGGGAGCTCCGGGGACCGGCGGCGGCGGCGGCCAGCAAGAGAAAAGGAAAGGGGGAGGCGCAGCCTAACGTGAAGCGCACGCAGCCGACGGGCGGCAGCCAATAGGAGGGGCCGGCTTGGCAAACGTCACCGAGGGGGGCGTGTCCCTAGCGGTTCGGTTGAGACGTGCATTGACTGGGAAGAGGTCATTGAAAGGCGGGACTTACGGTTAGGTTGAGGCGTACTGAAGGGTTGCTAATGACAGCGATGGGCGGGGCTAGAGCGGGTTTGGTTGCAGCGCGACTTGGGGGTTGGTTGTGGCGGAGAGAGCGGCCTGGGCCTGCAATGTGGACGGGAGGGGTTTATTATATCAACAGCATGGCCGGGCCGCAATCACACAAACACGGCCATAACAACAACAACAAAGCTCAGGCGGAGGCTCCGCGGTGCGTGCGTGTGCGGGACCGGGAGGCATCCGCCTGAGCTGAGGGACAAATGTGAGGGGATTATACAATTACCGTAAAATGAGCGAATGTCTGACAGAAAATGCATCGAAATCCTAACCGTCGCGTACAGGTGCGGTGAAATCCGACACCATTTACCTCAGAGCTGCCCCTTACGTGGAAATGGCTGACGTCATAAATAATACGCGGTTATTTACTTCAGACTGTGAAAATACAAAATGTCTGACAGAAATACACTAAAACAAGGCATTAAAATGCATCAAAATATTGTTTACCTCAGAAACGTGGTGACGTTTTTAGAGATACTTTAAAAAAAAAAAGCAATATACTAATAATTTTACCTCAGAGCTGCTGCAAAATGTTAAATTTTACCTTAAAAAGTGCGGCGATATATCAAATTTAACTTAAAAATGCGGTGACGTATCAAATTTACCTAAGGAAATGCAGCAATATATCAAATTTACCTAAGAAAATGCAGCAATATATCAAATTTACCTTAAAAATGTGATAATATATCAAGTTTACCTAAAAAATGTGGAGTTATAAATTTAAAAAAATTCAAAATGGCTACCAGGACAATAAATATTGTACAAGTGCACTTCTGCCATTGGAATTATTTCAAAATGTGGAAGTGTCTGACAGGAACACAGTAAAATAACGCTTTGAAATTCACCAAAACTGCAAATATATCTCAGAATTGTGAAATTTTAGATACACTGAAAAAAAAAAAACAATATGGTAATACATTTACCTCAGAACTGCTGAGATATGTTGAATCTTGCCTTAAAAATGTGGTTATATATAAATTGCAACCAAAAAAATGAGGTAATGTATCAAGTTTACCGAAAAAAATGTGGAGATATATCAAATTAGTCTTAAAAAAAAAATCAATCAAAATGGCCGACAGGACTATAAATGCACTTCAGCCATTGGGATTAATAGAAAATGTGGTGTCTGACAGGAATACAGTGAAATAATGCAACTAAACAAGCAAATTTACCTCAGAAATTTGGTGAAATTTTAGATTTACTTTGGAAAACAGCAAAATGAAAATACATTTACCTCAGAAATACTATACATTCTTATATTTACCTCAGAACTGCAGTGATACGTTACATTGATCTTAAAATATGCAGTTCTATACCAAATGAATCTAAAAAAAACAAAAGAGGGTTGTCACAAGAGGCTTCAAAAGTGCTTTCGCCGCTGCCGTACAAAAAGGCTCTCAGATGCTACTTTTGGGTAGTGTGCTTTCCCCACTGCCCATAAAAGGTTCTCAGAAGCTACTTTTGGGTAGTGTGCTTTCCCCACTGCCCCATAAAAGGCTCTCAGAAGCTACGTTTGGGTAGTGTGCTTTCCCCACTGCCCCATAAAAGGCTCTCAGATGCTACTTTTGGGTAGTGTGCTTTCCCCACTGCCCCATAAAAGGCTCTCAGATGCTACTTTTGGGTAGTGTGCTTTCCCCACTGCCCCATAAAAGGCTCTCAAGCTACTTTTGGGTAGTGCTCCTCTTGGTGAGAGATCACTGACTGTTAGACATGCGTCTACAATGTACTCGAATACATTTTTCCCAGATGACAGACTTTGAGAGTAGGTGCATCATTGGACTGAGAGAAGCAGGATGGTCATTTTGATGAACTGCTGGACTTCTCCGGACTGGAGACGTATCGTCTTTAGTGTTGATGACAGTTGGGTTTTACTATGGAGGCCTCGTGGTGAGCACTTTAATCCTGTCTGTAGAGCGACACGCTGCCCCCTGCTGGTGTGATGATATGCTGAGCCATCACATACGACAGTTGGTGACCCCTAGTAGTGATTGGAGCGGCACTAAAAGTTCAACCATTTGTGCAGGATATCCTACCACCACATGTGTTGTCTGTCATGGCAGGATAATGGTCGCCCACACACGCCCAGGATTTTCTAGGAATGTCTCCTTCAGATTACAACACTTCCTGGACCGCCGGTCACCAGATTTATTACCAGTCCAGCATCTATGGGACCAGCTGGGATGTCAGCTTCTCCAAACTATGAGTGTGAGGGATCTACAGGCCCATCTGTAACATATGTGACTAAATGTGGCACAAGATGCCATAGGGAACCTGTATGCTGCCATGCCCAACCGTATCTCATCATGTATGCAGGCTAGAGGCCGTAACTCATGTATCCAGGCTAGGGGCCGTATCTCATCTCGTATCCAGGCTAGGGGCCGTATCTCATTTCGTATCCAGACTAGAGGCCGTATCTCATCTCGTATCCAGACTAGAGGCCGTATCTCATCTTGTATCCAGGCTAGAGGCCGTAACTCATGTATTCAGGCTAGGGGCCGTATCTCATCTCGTATCCAGACTAGAGGCTGTATCTAATCTTGTATCTAGGCTAGAAGCCGTATCTCATCTTGTATCCTAGCTAGAGGCCGTATCTCATCTTGTATCCTAGCTAGAGGCTGTATCTCATCTTGTATCCTGGCTAGAGGCGGTATCCCATCTTGTATCCTAGCTAGAGGCTGTATCTCATCTTGTATCCTGGCTAGAGGCGGTATCCCATCTTGTATCTAGGCTAGAGGCGGTATCTCATCATGTATCTAGGCTAGAGGTCGTATCTCATCTTGTATACAGGCTAGAGGCCGTATCTAATCTTGTATCCAGGCTAGAGGCCGTATCTCATCTTGTATCCAGGCTAGAGGCTGTATCCCATGTTGTATCCAGGCTAGATGCCATATCTCATCATGTATCCAGGCTAGAGGCCGTATCTCATCTCGTATCCAGGCTAGAGGCCGTATCTCATCTTGTATCCAGGCTAGAGGCCATATCTCATCTTGTATCCAGGCTAGAGGCCGTATCCATCTTGTATCCAGGCTAGAGGCCGTATCTCATCTTGTATCCAGGCTAGATGCCATATCTCATCATGTATGCAGGCTAGAGGCAGTATCTCATCTCGTATACAGACTAGAGGCCATATCTCATCTTGTATCCAGGCTAGAGGCTGTATCTCATTCTGTATCCAGGCTAGAGGCTGTATCTCATCTCGTATACAGACTAGAGGCTGTATCTCATTCTGTATCGAGGCTAGAGGCCGTATCTCATCTCGTATCCAGGCTAGAGGCGGTATCTAATCTTGTATCCAGGCTAGAGGCCGTATCTCATCTTGTATCCAGGCTAGAGGCTGTATCTCATCTCGTATACAGACTAGAGGCTGTATCTCATCTTGTATCCAGGCTAGAGGCTGTATCTCATTCTGTATCCAGGCTAGAGGCTGTATCTCATTCTGTATCTAGGCTAGAGGCTGTATCTCATCTTCTATCTAGGCTAGAGGCCGTATCTCATCTTGTATCCAGGCTAGAGTCCGTATTTCATCTTGTATCCAGGCTAGAGGCTGTATCTCATCTTGTATCCAGGCTAGGGGCCGTATCTCATCTTGTATCCAGGCTAGAGGCTGTATCTCATCTTGTATCCAGGCTAGAGGCTGTATCTCATCTTATATCCAGGCTAGAGGCTGTATCTCATCTTGTATCCAGGCTAGAGGCCGTATCTCATCTTGTATCCAGGCTAGAGGCTGTATCTCATCTTATATCCAGGCTAGAGGCTGTATCTCATCTTGTATCCAGGCTAGAGGCCGTATGTCATCTCGTATCCAGGCTAGAGGCCGTATATCATATTATATCCAGGCTAGAGGCTGTATCTCATCTTCTATCTAGGCTAGGGGCCGTATCTCATTTTGTATCCAGACTAGAGGCCGTATCCCATCTTGTATCTAAGCTAGAGGCCGTATCTCATCTTGTATCCAGGCTAGAGGCCGTATCTCATAGGCTAGAAGCTGTATATCATCTTGTACAGTGCCTTGCGAAAGTATTCGGCCCCCTGGAACTTTTCAACCTTTTGCCACATTTCAGGCTTCAAACAAAAAGATATAACATTTTACATTTTTGGTGAAGAATCAACAACAAGTGGGTCACAATTGTGAAGTGGAACAAAATTTATAGGATCATTTAAACTTTTTTTGTAATAATAAAACTGAAAAGTGGGGCGTGCAAAATTATTCGGCCCCCTTGCATTAATACTTTGTTGCGCCACCTTTTGCTGCGATTACAGCTGCGGTCTCTTGGGGGATGTCTCTATCAGTTCTGCACATCTAGAGACTGAAATTCTTGCCCATTCTTTCTTGCAAAACAGCTGGAGCTCTTTGAGGTTGGATGGAGACGTTTGTGAACAGCAGTTTTCAGCTCTTTCCACATATTCTCAATTGGATTCAGGTCTGGACTTTGACTTGGCCATTCTAAGACATGGAGACCTTTATTTTTGAACCATTCCATTGTAGATTTTGCTTTATGTTTGGGATCATTGTCTTGTTGGAAGATAAATCTCCGTCCTAGTCTCAGGTCTTTTCACCCAGAATGGTCCTGTATTTGGCTCCATCCATCATCTTCCCTGTCCCTGCTGATGAAAAGCAGGCCCAAACCCTGATGCTGCCCCCACCATGTCTGACAGTGGGGATGGTGTGTTCAGGGTGATGAGCTGTGTTGCTTTTACACCAAACATATCGTTTTCCATTGTTTCCAAAAAGTTGGATTTTGGTTTCCTCTGAGCAGAGCCCCTTCTTCCACATGTTTGGTGTCTCCCAGGGGCAAGTGGCAAACTGTAAACCAGACTTTTTATGGATATCTTTGAGAAATGGCTTTCTTGCCACTCTTCCATAAAGGGCAGATTTGTGAAGTGTTGGACTGATTGTTGTCCTATGGACAGACTCTCCCACCTCAGCTGTAGATCTCTGCAGTTCATCCAGAGTGATCATGGGCCTCTTGGCTGCATCTCTGATCAGTCTTCTCCTTGTTTAGAGGGATGGCCGGGTCTTGGTTGATTTTCAGTGGTCTGATACTCCTTCCATTTCAATATGATCGCTTGCACAGTGCTCCTTGGGATGTTTAACCCCTTCAACCCCGGGCCTGTTTTCACCTTCCTGCCCAGGCCATTTTTTGCAAATCTGACACGTGTCACTTTATGTGGTAATAACTTTGGAACACTTTTACTTATCCAGGCCATTCTGAGACTGTTTTCTCGTCACATATTGTGCTTCACGACAGTAGTAAATTTGTGGCAAAATATTTCATTTTTATTTATTAAAAAAATACCAAATTTACCAAAAATTGGAAAAATTTCCAAATTTCAATTTCTCTACTTTCAAAATATATAGTAATACCTCCAAATATAGTTATTATTTTACATTCCCCATATGTCTTCTTTATGTTGGCATCATTTTATAAAAGTCATTTTACTTTTTTGGGACGTTAGAAGTTTAGAAGCCATTTTTTAAATTTTCAACAAAATTTCCAAAACCATTTTTTTAAGCACCAATTCAAATATAAAGTGATTTTGAGGGGCTTACGGAATGGAAACCACCCATAAATGACCCCATTTTAGAAACTACACCCCTCAAATTATAAAAAACTGCTGTTACAAACTTTGTTAACCCTTGAGGTGTTCCACAAGAATTAATGGAAAATGGAGGTGAAATTTCAAAATTTCACTTTTTTGGTAGATTATTCATGTTAATAATTTTTTTCTTGCAAAACAGCAAGGGTTAACAGCAAACTAAACCTCAATATACATTACTCTGATTCTGCAGTTTACAGAAATACCCCATATGTGGTGGTAAGCGTCTCTATGGGTTTGTGGCAGTAGTCAGAAGGAAAGGAGCGCCATACGGATTTTGGAGGCAGATTTTGCTAGAATGGTTTTTAGGCACCATTTTGTAATTGAGAGACCCTGACGTACCCCTACAGTGGAAACCCTCAAAAAGTGACCCCATTTTGGAAACTACACCCTTCAAAGAATATATTAAGAGGGGTACTGACCATTTTGACCCCCTAAGCATTTTACGGAATTTGGAAACACTTGGCTATGAAAATGAAAAGTTTCATTTCTTCCAATAAAATGTTGCTTTAGCCCCAAATTTTTCATTTTCACAAGGGGTAACAGGAGAAAAGCACCCCATAATTTGTTCCCCATTTTCTCCTGAATACGGCAACACCCCATATGTGGTGGTAAACTGCGGTGGGGGCACATGGCAGGACTCAGAACAAAAGGAGCGCCATATGGATTTTGCAGCACAGATTTTGATGGATTGGTTTGCGGGAGCCATTGATTTTTATTTTTTTGAGTTATCTTATGTGGGGGCTCATTTATTGCAGGACGAGGTGACGTTTTCATTTGTACCATTTTGGGGTACATAAGACTTTTTGATCGCTTGGTATTACACTTTTTGTAAGGCAAGGTGAAAATGGTGAGATGGCTGTTATGGCATAATTTTTGTTTTATTTTTTGTTTTTACAGCATTCACCTGGGGGGCCATCTCATGTAATATTTTTATAGAGCAGGTTGTTACAGACGTGGCGATACCCAATATGTCAAACATTTTTATTTTTGGAAAGTTTTACACATTAGATGCATTTTTGAACAGAATAAAATCTTTTTTTTTGTGTTGCTATTTTCTGAGAGCCATATTTTTTTTATTTTTTTGGGCGACTGTCTCAGGTAGGGTCTACATTTCTGCGGGACGAGATGACGGTTTGATTGTACCATTTTGGGTTAAATACGCCTTTTTGATCGCCTGCTGTTACACTTTTTGTAAGAGAAGGTGACCAAAAAAAGGCTGTTTTGGCACAGTTGTTTTTTTTTTTTTATTGCGTTCACCTGGCAGGGTGGATCATGTGATATTTTTATAGAGCCGGTCGATACGGATGCGGCGATACCTAATATGTCTATTTTTATTTTTTTTCACTATTTTTTACAATTTTTTTTATATTATTTTGTGAAAAGGACTTTTTTTTTTGGAACTTCAAACTTTTTTGTAAAACTTTATTTTTTCGCTTTTTTTCACTTTCTTTTTTTTACACTTTTTAAACTTTTGGGGTCTGATCCCCTTTACAATGCATTACAATACTTCTGTATTGTAATGCATTGGCTGGAAGTGTATTACACACAGTAATACACTTCCAGCCTTACTGCCTGTGAGAGGGGGCTGGATCTCACAGGCTACCGTAGATAGCAGCCGGACGCCTAAGGAAGGCATCCGGCTGCTATCTAAGCCATCGGGTCCCCGTCACAGCAGCGCGGGGACCCGATGGACACCCGCTCCGACCGCCCGCTTCGATTGTGCCGCGGTCAGCGCTGACCGCGGCACATGAAGGGTCAACACCGATGCGGGTGTCTGCAGCAGGGGTTCGGCTACTGGGAACAGCCGGCCCCCGGCAGCTGATCAGCGCTCCGTAGTACTATGGCGCCGGTCGGTAACTTACTTCCCACAGCGCCGTACATGTACGACGCTGGTCGGGAAGGGGTTAAAGCTTGGGAAATCTTTTGGTATCCAAATCCGGCTTTAAACTTCTCCACAACAGTATCAGGGACCTGCCTGGTGTGTTCCTTGGTCTTCATGATGCAGAACCCTGAGACTATCACAGAGCAGGTGCATTTATACGGAGACTTGATTACACACAGGTGGATTCTATTTCTCTTCATCAGTTATTTAGGACAACATTGGATCATTCAGAGATCCTCAATCAACTTCTGGAGGTAGTTTTCTGAACTGAAAGTAAATGGGCCGAATAATTTTGCACGCCCCACTTTTCAGTTTTATTATTACAAAAAAAGTTTAAATGATCCAATAATTTCATTCCACTTCACAATTGTGACCCACTTGTTGTTGATTCTTCACCAAAAATGTAAAATGTTATATCTTTTTGTTTGTAGCCTGAAATGTGGCAAAAGGTTGAAAAGTTCCAGGGGCCACATACTTTCGCAAGGCACTGTATCTAGGCTAGAGGCCTTATCTCATCTTGTATCCAGACAAGAGGCCGTATCTGATTATGTATCCAGTCTAGAGGCTGTATCTCATTATGTATCCAGGCTAGAGGCTGTATCTAATCATGTATCCAGGCTAGAGGCTGTATCTCATCTCGTATACAGGCTAGAGGCCGTATCTCATAATGTATCCAGGCTATAGGCTGTATCTCATCTCGTATACAGGCTACAGGCCATATCTCATCATGTATCCCGGCTAGAGGCCGTATCTCATCTTGTATACAGGCTAGAGGCTGTATCTTATCTTGTATACAGGCTAGAGGCCGTATCTCGTAGGCTAGAGGCTGTATCTCATCTTGTATCTAGGCTAGAGGCCTTATCTCATCTCGTATCCAGGCTAGAGGCCGTATCTCATCATGTATCCAGGCAAGAGGCCGTATCTCATCTTGCATCCAGGCTAGATGCCGAATCTCATCTTGTATCCAGGCTAGAGGCCGTATCTCATCATGTATCCAGGCTAGAGGCCGTATCTAATCTTGTATCCAGGCTAGAGGCCGTATCTAATCGTGTATCCAGGCTAGAGGCCGTATCTCATCATGTATCCAGGCTAGAGGCCGTATCTAATCTTGTATCCAGGCTAGAGGCCGTATCTCATTTTGTATCCAGGCTACAGGCCGTATCTCATCTTGTATCCGGACTAGAGGCCTAGAAACGCTTTTCAATTGTACAGTTTTCCCAATAAACTTCTCCTTTCTCTCTAATATTGTAATCTCTTACAGATATGAGCATTACATTCACACTTAGAAAGTTACATATACAGTGACGTATTAATTTTACCTTGAAAAAAAGCAATAGAGTAAAAAAATTACCTCAGAAATTTAATAAGATCTTAAATTTACCTCACAAATGCTGTGAAATGTGGAAATAACCAACAGGAATGTGATTTCGTAATAAATGGGGCCTACAAATACAATAATGGCACTTATTTGCGTTAGAATTACGGCTCCTGGACATGGCGATTGACTTACAGCGCCATCTGTTTGGGTTCCATCAAGGTGTCTTCTCATTGTGACCAGAAATATAGCGCTGTGTGCTGCCTCCAACAAAGGTTACTGGTACCTCAAAATCACTGTAAAAATAGAAAATATCTGACAGGACTACAATAAAATTATGCATTGACAAATCCAATGTACCTCACAAATGTCGTGAGATCTTAGATTTACCTAGAAAAGTGAGCAAATTACGTTAATTAAAAAAAACCCCAAAAACTGTGAACTATATGTGATGCTCTGGATCAGGGGTACTGTGAAGTCTGGACATTCGTGGACATTTGCCCTGTTTTCCCTATGTAAAGTTATAAAGCTCTTACTTTATTTCACTTGAAAGGGTTAACTTGTACTGTTTAATACTGTGTTACTGCATTTTATATGTATGTTGTCATATATATCCTGTTCATTTGCACTGTATTTGTGAGGCTCTGTGGAAAGGGTTAATGAATACTGAGAGACTTTTGGTACTTTGAATGAGAAGCTGGTAATTTTCCACAGCTGCCATAGGGTTTAAAGAAGAGCAGGTGTTGGAGGGAAAAGGCCAGACTTGTTTACCACCCAAACCAGACAGTCTGACCTTTTGAAAGTCTGGTTTAGCTCTGTTGTTATGTCTATAAACTTGTTTTTGTCTGTAAAAAACTGCTGTGTCATTGCCATTGAGTATCATTGAAGCTCTAATGTAAGTCTATGTCAGACGGGAGTTGTAACATTGTAACTGTTTGGCCTGAGTTTCTCCACTCCACCCCTCCCACTAGAAGGTTCCAGTCTAGTTAGAAATGGTAAATAAGGAAAACAGAGACCCTGGTGTTCTGCAGTTAGGGGCCAGTGCTGCCAGCCTGCATGAGTGACCAGAAGAAGACACTGAGATGGGGACGCTGAGCCACAGATCATAAGTCACCAACCCTGTGACCTAGGAGCCACCCGGATTACTGAGCTACAGACTGTGGTCCTCCAGCCTTTGACCAGGGTACCAGCCTTCTGAAGAGAGAGGGACAGCTAGCTCAGACCTTTCCTCAGCATCAAACCCTTCTTCTGCCAAGGAGGAGACTGGAGAAGCCAGCCCTATGCCTCGCCTGTATTGTTTTGTACCTGAATTCCTCCAATAAAGAAGTACCCTGGTTTACTGAAGACCCTCTCATTGGGGTGCACCACGCTTTACCAACCCTCCGGAGAGCAGCAACACGTGTTGCACCTCAACGGTGTCCAGGGGACCCAGCGTAGCATTGATAAACATCGTACGATCGCACTTCTATTTATTGTAAGATTTGGAGATGTGTGACAGGAATACTATAAAATACTATATTTAGATGTGGCAAAATCCCAAATTTACCTCAGAAATGTCATATTTACCTCAGTTATACAGTGGCACATTAAATTTACCTTAAAAAAAGCATTTTGATAAAAAAATTACCTCAGATATGTCATATTTACCTCAGGTATACAGTGGCACGTTAAATATACCTTAAAAAAAAGCAATTTGATAAAAAATTTACCTCAGATATGTCATATTTACCTCAGGTATACGGTGCCACATTAAATTTACCTTGAAAAAAAGCAGTTTGATAAAAAATGTACCTCAGAAAGGGTCTAAAATCTTAAATTTCTCTCACATTGTGTAAATGGCTGACAGAAACACGATGTAGTAATAAATGGAGCCTACAACCACTACAATAGCGCACGTTTAACTCAACAATTAGGGTCGTGGACATGGTGTTTGGCTTACAGTGGTGTCCATCGTATTCCTCTGAGGTGTCCATCATATTCCGACACAGGAGAACCCGCTAGGATAATATGTTGACCTAAGAGAGATATTACTTTAATGAACACTTACCATCTATCTAATCGCTTGGTAGCTAGTGGAGGAGACTGCTGCTATTACATGCAGGGATCTCCTCCGCAGCATGAGGAGGAGCAATCGCTATACCATCGCGTGTCCCCATACTGTCTAGTGGTTTGCTGGTGGCAGATAGTGATTAGACAGCACGGTCTGCCGCCAATGAACGAGCATTTGCCCTTTCATCAGGCAATCAGCGTCAGTCTTACACTGCAAGATGATTGCTAACGAGGGTTCACATGAACGAACGGCCAGCGTAATACAGGCTTTACTTCGTCGGACTTGGGTCCAGGTACCATGGGAACGGAAGATGTGGGGGATCGATCGAGGTGAGTATCGCTTCTTTTATGTTTTTAAGCCTCTCTGACTTCGCCAATTTTTGATGTGCTGGAAAACCCCCTAATTTACCTCAGAAATTCAGTGATATTTTATGTGAAACCACTCCAGAAGACCCCATATCCAGAGCAGATTTCCTGTGACAGATTTTCAGGGCAGTTCCACCATATATGACACGTACTCGCCATTTTCTTAGAGAAGACCACCCCCTAGAAGACCATGTTTCGGGTGATTTACCTCAGAGAGGTTCCTCAGGTAGGCAGTGACATTTTATGTTTACCTACGGAGACGTAATCTGTTCTGGGGCTCTCTGACACAGAATTTACCATGGCTTTCACCCTGTACATTGCAAAGAGTGAAATCCAACATGTCCACTCCTTAACTCCCTGACATCTGCTGTCGAGGGGAGAGTCGGAACCCCACCATACACACCACACCATGACGAAATTAGGCTAGGTTAGGCTGTTACACATCTAATGTGTATGACTGGCTTAAAGGGATTGTCCAGCCCTTTACAAGTGATAGCCTAACCTCAGGACTATGTGATCAGAGAGGTCTGACACCCCACACCCCACCGATCAGTGGTACTGCAGTAGCTGTGTCACCCAGATGCCATTAAAGTGAATGGGAGCAGTGCAGCGGTATCCAGATCCGTCCACTACACTGCAGGTAGGTCCATGCAATTCTGGTGCCTATTGACTTAATACTTCTCACAGCTGAGGTTTTGTTGCATTGTTATCCATTCTGATGGTTTGTTACAATGTGTCAGCGCAGGTAAAGGTCTTTTGACATATCCTGCATCTCCAGTGTATGCCACCATATAGGAGTCCAGGGGTTGCATCACCCATAGGATACACAGCACAGGGCCCGAAGAAATTTTTGTAAAAGTGGTTGAGCCCTATCAGTTGTGAGTAGTAGCATTAGGAAAATTAGGGAATTACTGACGGTTTCCAGAGCTGGACTTTCTGTGAGGTGATTGGTGAAGCACTGGAGGAGGAGGTGGAGGGGTCAGGAGCTCCCACGTCAGTTACCACTATGTACCCTTCACTGTACCCTCTCAGAGACCTGCAGGATCTGTCAGCAGCATGTCCCAGGCCGGCCGCTGTCCCTGTATGTACCAATGGTTCCCTTAAGTTTCACTATTCATTCCTGTTCGGGGACAAATCTATTGTAACGGAGACCTCCATGAAGCTGTGAAGCCTGGCAGCTGCTTCAGAGCCTCCGAAATATGAAGGGAAATCTTCTCGGCTCATAGACCACGGACATTACCTCCAGCCCTGAGGTCCGACTTCAGAGATTTCTAGAAAACGGCTGCAGGAAACAAAGCAATGAGGGGCTCAGTCAGGGGCGGACATCCCACTGTTGGAACCGAGGGGCCTGTACCAGTATATGAAAGGTACCACGGTTCCTTTGGGTCGAAACTACTCATGAGTTCTGATCCATTAGATGAAGGACTGATACAAGAAGCTCTGATGAGGCCTTCACTCTTTATAAACAGCAGGGGCCCTCACCTATGTCCGCCACTGGTCAAGATGAAGTAACTTAAACTCAATGACAGATTCCCTTTAAAGGGGTTGTTCAGGACTTAAAGGTCAAGGGAATAGTACAGGACTCACCTGCACCTTCAGTAACTAATAATGGAGACGACTCAAAGAAGAGTCTGAGTGCATTTTACTGCAGGTTTGTTGGAGCCAACTGATCATATCGAATGACCTCTCCTGAGGACAGATCATCAGTAGTCCTGGCCTATCACATTAACCCAAAATAGGGGGCCTGTATACATGGGCTGATCATACCTGGTCTATGTGCTCCACACAGAACATACCTGACCTATCTGCTCCATACAGATCTTACCTGACCTATCTGCTCCATACAGAACATACCTGGTCTATGTGCTCCATACAGAACATACCTGGTCTATGTGCTCCATACAGAACATACCTGACCTATCTGCTCCATACAGATCATACCTGTCCTATCTGCTCCATACAGATCATACCTGACCTATCTGCTCCATACAGAACATACCTGACCTATCTGCTCCATACAGAACATACCTGACCTATCTGCTCCATACAGATCATACCTGACCTATCTGCTCCATACAGATACATACCTGGTCTATCTGCTCCATACAGAACATACCTGACCTATCTGCTCCATACAGATCATACCTGGTCTATGTGCTCCATACAGAACATACCTGACCTATCTGCTCCATACAGATCCTGATTATACAGAACATACCTGACAGATATACCTCTATCTGCTCCATACAGAACATACCTGGTCTATCTTGCTCCATACAGATCATACCTGACCTATCTGCTCCATACAGATCATACCTGGTCTATGACCTGCTCCATACAGAACATACCTGACCTATCTGCTCCATACAGAACATACCTGACCTATCTGCTCCATACAGATCATACCTGACCTATCTGCTCCATACAGAATACATACCTGACCTATCTGCTCCATACAGAACATACCTGACCTATCTGCTCTATGTGCTCCATACAGATACACCTACCTGACCTATCTGCTCCGACCAATACAGAACATACCTGACCTATCTGCTCCATACAGATCATACCTGGTCTATCTGCTCCACACAGATCATACCTGACCTATCTGCTCCATACAGAACATACCTGACCTATCTGACCTATCTGCTCCATACAGGACATATACACCTCTGCTCCATACAGAACAGACACATACCTGGTCTA
>ONZH01029096.1:0-18902 GCA_900303285.1 Rhinella marina
AGCACTGGCAGGGGAACGCTCTCCAAGGCCTTTGCCACTTTTATGTCACCCCAGCAAGACACTGTCACCTGTCCCCAGTCTAGGCAGAGTAGGGGGGAGCTGTACAGAAAGATGGTGAGGGAGTACCTAGCTGACCATACCAACGTCCGTAGCGATCACTCTGCTCCATACAACTACTAGGTTTCACAGCTGGACACATGGCCTGAACTGGCGCTGTACGCCTTGGAGGTGCTCGCCTGCCCTGCCGCTAGCGTGCTGTCAGAGCGGGTATTCAGTGCAGCTGGTGGCGTCATCACCGATAAGCGTACACGCCTGTCAACTGACAGCGCTGACAGGCTGACGCTTATTAAAATGAACAAAGCCTGGATTTCACCGGAATTCAAATCTCCTCCGGGGGAAAGCAGCTAAAGATTTAAATAACTTATGTATCCGATTCCTCTTCTCTACTCCTCCTCCTACTCCTCCTCCTCCTACATATCGTCTTTGCCTAACGCTGACCCAAAAAACGCCATTTTTTTGAGGTCCAACTGGCACTTTTTTAGCACAATTTTTCAGGAGGGCCCGTTACAGGCCCTCTATTCAAACAATTTTTCCAGAGGTCCACCTACAGGCCCTCTCTTCAAATAATTTTTCAGGAGGGCCCCCTACAGGCCCTCTATTCAAACAATTTTTCCAGAGGTCCACCTACAGGCCCTCTTCAAACAATTTTTCAGGAGGGCCCCCTACAGGCCCTCTATTCAAACAATTTTTCCAGAGGTCCTCCTACAGGCCCTCTCTCCAAAAAATTTTTCCGGAGGTCCACCTACAGGCCCTCTCTTCAAACAATTTTTCCGGAGGTCCACCTACAGGCCCTCTCTTCAAACAATTTTTCCGGAGGTCCACCTACAGGCCCTCTCTCCAAACAATTTTTCCGGAGTTCCACCTACAGGCCTTCTGTCCAAACAATTTTTCCAGAGTTCCACCTACAGGCCCTCTCTCCAAAGAATTTTTCCGGAGGTCCACCTACAGGCCCTCTCTCCAATTCCAGTTTCCAGTTTTATTTGCGCAAACTGCATACATTTTTATTTTTGGGATAGGTGTGAAAAATAATATTACTTGCGAATCTATATTGCCCAACATTGGATACGGTAGCAAGTAGAAGACCAAACACATGCTGCCCACAGGGTTCCGCAAATTCCTGGTCCACCCGCAAATTCCTTGTCCACAATGTCAAGGAGGTCGACGTTCTGTTGATGAGCAACAAGTCCTTCTGTACTGAAATCGCCGACAAAGTCTCCATCTAAGAACCTACAGACCATTGTGGAGAGAGCGGCACAGCTCGCCAAAGTGACGAACCCCAACGCCAGACTGCGCAGAGAAGATAACGAATAAATATTTCTGTGGTTATTTTTGCTAAATAAAAGTTAAATAAACCCCCCCAAAAATTAATCTGTTCCTGTGCCTGATCCACCCAAGTTGAATCTGTCCCATCATGAGAAATTCCCCCCCAAGGAGTCCCCACTGTAACTTGCTTCCCATACAACTACCTCACCCCCCGACACCTGTGTCTCGCCATTGTCCACCACCTCCTCAGACAACACTGGTAAATCCCCACTGTCAGCACACAGAAACAGCAAAAGGTCTTGCGAATTAGGGCAGAGAATGTTCTGGGCTAGCACATCTGGGAAGGGGTGACTATGGGGTTCCAGGGAATACATGACCACATGCAATATCCATTTAAAAGTCATGCCACACTTGATGTAGCTCATAATTGACAATTGTACCGGTTGATGCTAAATTTTTAAGTTGGGGTCCTGCGTCGTCATTCTAACTACATCCGGCTGTTGTCACCACCACACACGCTAGCCCCAGGGGCCACTCCCCTGGCTCTTCCAGCTCAACCTCCTTCCCCCCAGCCTGCCCCCCCACCTACAGGCCCTCTCTCCAATTCTAGTTTCCAGTTTTATTTGCGCAAACTGCATACATTTTTATGTTTGGGATAGGTGTGAAAAATAATATTACTTGCGAATCTATATTGCCCAACATTGGATACGGTAGCAAGTAGAAGACCAAACACATGCTGCCCACAGGGTTCCGCAAATTCCTGGTCCACCCGCAAATTCCTTGTCCACAATGTCAAGGAGGTCGAGGTTCTGTGGATGAGCAACAAGTCCTTCTGTACTGAAATCGCTGACAAAGTCTCCATCTAAAAACCTACAGACCATTGTGGAGAGAGCGGCACAGCTCGCCATCAAAGTGACGAACCCCAACGCCAGACTGCTCAGAGAAGATAACGAATAAATATCTCTGTGGTTATTTTTGCTAAATAAAAGTTAAATAAACCCCCCAAAAAATTCATCTGTTCCTGTGCCTGATCCACCCAAGTTGAATCTGTCCCATCATGAGAAAGTCCCCCCAAGGAGTCCCCACTGTAACTTGCTTCCCATACAACTACCTCACCCCCGACACCTGTGTCTCGCCATTGTCCACCACCTCCTCAGACAACACTGGTAAATCCACACTGTCAGCACACGGAAACAGCAAAAGGTCTTGCGAATTGGGGCAGAGAATGTTCTGGGCTAGCACATCAGAGAAGGGTTGACTATGGGGTTCCAGGGAGTACGTGACCACATGCAATCTCCATCTAAAAAGTCATGCCGCACTTGATCAATCTCATAATTTACGACTGTACCGGTTGTTGCTAAATTTTTAAGTTGGGGTCCTGTGTCGTCATTCTAACTCCATCCGGCTGTTGTCACCACCACACACGCTAGCCTAGGGGGCACTCCTCTGGCTCTTCCAGCGAAACCTCCTTCCCCCCAGCCTGCCCCCCCACCTACAGGCCCTCTCTCCAAACAATTTACGTCTTTGTCCTATCTTTCTCTCTCTCCAAACCATTTTTACGGATAGCTGCCATATACGGTTTTAAACTGAGTAGTATACATACCACACTTGATCAATCTCATAATTTACGACTGTACCGGTTGATGCTAAATTTTTAAGTTGGGGTCCTGCGTCGTCATTCTAAATACATCCGGCTGTTATCACCACCACACACGCTAGCCCAGGGGGCACTCCTCTGGCTCTTCCAGCGAAACCTCCTTCCCCCCACCTACAGGCCCTCTCTCCAAACGATTTACCCGGATAGGGGACGTATTAGATATTATACTGTTGTTTTTTGTTTTTCTTCTTTTAATTGCCTCCTGACCTGTGATAGGCAGAGCATGGACACGTCCCCTTAGCTGCAGTGGGAAAGATACTCCCCTGGCCAGAGCAAGCTCTTTTTCCGTTTTCCGTGGTGGAAAAATCCATGAAATATAAGGTCCCAAGATAGGGGACATATACGGTATTAAAATGAGAAGAATCGATACCATACCGGTTGATGCAACAGTTTTGCTAAATCCATTCTGGCTGTTGTCACCACCACACACACTAGCCCAGGGGGCACTCCTCTAGCTCTTCCAGCGAAACCTCCTTCCCCCCACCTACAGGCCCTCTCTCCATACTATTTACCTGGATAGGGGACGTATTAGATATTGTACTGATGTTTTTTGTTTTTCTTTTTTTAATTGCCTCCTGACCTGTGATAGGCAGAGCATGGACACGTCCCCTTAGCTGCAGTGGGAAAGACACTCCCCTGGCTAGAGCAAGCTCTTTTTCCGTTTTCCGTGTTCGAAAAATCCATTAAATATAGGGTCCCAAGATAGGGGACGTATACAGTATTAAACTGAGAAGAATCGATACCATACAGGTTAAAGCAACAGTTTTCCCAAATCTATTCCGGCTGTTGTCACCACCACACACGCTAGCCCAGGGGGCACTCCTCTGGCTCTTCCAGCGAAACCTCCTTCCCCCCACCTACAGGCCCTCTCTCCAAACGATTTACCCGGATAGGGGACGTATTAGATATTGTACTGATGTTTTTTGTTTTTCTTCTTTTAATTGCCTCCTGACCTGTGATAGGCAGAGCATTTACGACTGTACCGGTTGTTGCTAAATTTTTAAGTTGGGGTCCTGTGTCGTCATTCTAACTCCATCCGGCTGTTGTCACCACCACACACGCTAGCCTAGGGGGCACTCCTCTGGCTCTTCCAGCGAAACCTCCTTCCCCCAGCCTGCCCCCCACCTACAGGCCCTCTCTCCAAACAATTTACGTCTTTGTCCTATCTTTCTCTCTCTCCAAACCATTTTTACGGATAGCTGCCATATACGGTTTTAAACTGAGTAGTATACATACCACACTTGATCAATCTCATAATTTACGACTGTACCGGTTGATGCTAAATTTTTAAGTTGGGGTCCTGCGTCGTCATTCTAAATACATCCGGCTGTTATCACCACCACACACGCTAGCCCAGGGGGCACTCCTCTGGCTCTTCCAGCGAAACCTCCTTCCCCCCACCTACAGGCCCTCTCTCCAAACGATTTACCCGGATAGGGGACGTATTAGATATTATACTGTTGTTTTTAGTTTTTCTTCTTTTAATTGCCTCCTGACCTGTGATAGGCAGAGCATGGACACGTCCCCTTAGCTGCAGTGGGAAAGATACTCCCCTGGCCAGAGCAAGCTCTTTTTCCATTTTCCGTGGTGGAAAAATCCATGAAATATAAGGTCCCAAGATAGGGGACATATACGGTATTAAAATGAGAAGAATCGATACCATACCGGTTGATGCAACAGTTTTGCTAAATCCATTCTGGCTGTTGTCACCACCACACACACTAGCCCAGGGGGCACTCCTCTAGCTCTTCCAGCGAAACCTCCTTCCCCCCACCTACAGGCCCTCTCTCCATACTATTTACCTGGATAGGGGACGTATTAGATATTGTACTGATGTTTTTTGTTTTTCTTTTTTTAATTGCCTCCTGACCTGTGATAGGCAGAGCATGGACACGTCCCCTTAGCTGCAGTGGGAAAGACACTCCCCTGGCTAGAGCAAGCTCTTTTTCCGTTTTCCGTGTTCGAAAAATCCATTAAATATAGGGTCCCAAGATAGGGGACGTATACAGTATTAAACTGAGAAGAATCGATACCATACAGGTTAAAGCAACAGTTTTTCCCAAATCTATTCCGGCTGTTGTCACCACCACACACGCTAGCCCAGGGGGCACTCCTCTGGCTCTTCCAGCGAAACCTCCTTCCCCCCACCTACAGGCCCTCTCTCCAAACGATTTACCCGGATAGGGGACGTATTAGATATTGTACTGATGTTTTTTGTTTTTCTTCTTTTAATTGCCTCCTGACCTGTGATAGGCAGAGCATTTACGACTGTACCGGTTGTTGCTAAATTTTTAAGTTGGGGTCCTGTGTCGTCATTCTAACTCCATCCGGCTGTTGTCACCACCACACACGCTAGCCTAGGGGGCACTCCTCTGGCTCTTCCAGCGAAACCTCCTTCCCCCCACCTACAGGCCCTCTCTCCAAACGATTTACCCGGATAGGGGACGAATTAGATATTGTACTGATGTTTTTTGTTTTTCTTCTTTTAATTGCCTCCTGACCTGTGATAGGCAGAGATACTCCCCTGGCCAGAGCAAGCTCTTTTTCCATTTTCCGTGGTGGAAAAATCCATGAACTATAAGGTCCCAAGATAGGGGACATATACGGTATTAAAATGAGAAGAATCGATACCATACCGGTTGATGCAACAGTTTTGCTAAATCCATTCTGGCTGTTGTCACCACCACACATGCTAGCCCAGGGGGCACTCCTCTAGCTCTTCCAGCGAAACCTCCTTCCCCCCACCTACAGGCCCTCTCTCCATACTATTTACCCGGGTAGAGGACGTATTAGATATTGTACTGATTTTTAATTGCCTCCTGCGATAGACGGGAATGGAACCGGGGTCAACTGCTTGGGAAGCAGCTATGCTCACCACTTTACCACCAACAGCCACAGCAACTGATAAGAACAGATACTAAACTTGATGTCAGCTGCAGTGCCAGCATGAGCAGTGGTGTCACCTGCAGGCGGTGATGGACCTTCGTTGCACCTATTTTGGTGCTTCCCTAACATGTGAAGGGTATTTGCCTCGCCTTTCTTGGTCAGGGTGAGCACAATTGCCATGAGGGTAACCACCAGGCTGTTGCCTGATAATTTGGGGTAATGGTGGGATAAGGCAGCCTCAGAGGCATCCATGCATGCTGCCCCTGCTGTTTCCTGTCCATTTCTGTGGTGTTTCCATCATTTTCTGAGGTTTCCAGGTTTTCACCCAGCCTTCCCTAGGCAGAGCCTTGGTCCCCCGCAAAAATGCTCGAGTCTCCCATTGACTTCAATGGGGTTCGTTATTCGAAACGAGCACCCGAGCATCGGGAAAAGTTCGACTCGAATAACGAGCACCCGAGCATTTTAGTGCTCGCTCATCTCTAGTCGTGATATATATCCTGTTCATTTGCACAGCAAAATGGAAAGGGTTAATGATTGAGACTTGTGAGACTTTCTACCTAATAATGAAAAGCTAGTAAATTTCCACAGCTACCATAAGGTTTAAAGAAGAGTATGTTTTGGAGGGGAAAAGACAGACTTGTTTACCATCAAAACCAGACAGTCTGACCTTTTAGATGTCTGGTTTAACTCTGGTTGTTATGTCTGAAAACCCGCTTTTGTCTGGAAAAACTGCTGTATCATTGAAACTCTAATGCAGTCTATGAGAGACAGGAGTTATAACATTGTGAATGTTTGTGCTGAGTTTCTCCACTCCACCCCTCTCACTAGAAAGTTCTAGTTTAGCCAGAAACTTTATATAAGGAGAGCAGTGAGAGCCCCTAGTGTTCTGCAGTTAGGGAACAGTGCTTAGAAGAAGAGACCACTTGAGTGACCAGAAGAAGACACTGGGATACTCTGCCACAGACCCTGGATCACCAACCTTTGGCCAGGGTACCAGCCTTCTGAGAGAGAGACAGCTAGCTCAGGCTTTTCCTTAGGATCAAACCCTTCTTCTGCCAGGGAGGAGACTGGAGAACCCTATGCTTCGTCACCCTGGTTTACTGTAGACTAGAGTTGAGCGAACGTGCTCGTAACGAGCACTGTAATGCTCGGATCCCCTGCGCTCGCATGGGCGCAGCCATCCGGATCCGTCCTCCTCACCCGATGGATCCGGATGCCTGCGCCCATGCGAGCGCAGGGGATCCGAGCAGTACAGTGCTCGTTACGAGCACGTTCGCTCAACTCTACTGCAGACACTAACTGTCTGGACTTATTTTCCATTGGGGTGCACTACAACTTACCATCCCTTCCAGAGAGTAGCAACAAGTGGTAACACCGTGAGTGTGTCCAAGGGACCCGGTGTAGCATTGGTGCCACGCCAAACCCAGCCAATGCAGATAAAGCGAATATATACAATTTTTATTCATACATTTAAGCAACAATTCAACCTTTCTCCATGGGACTTTTTCAAGCAGTATAATGGTCCATAGACTAGATACCTTAGATATAGTGTATTGTCAAGGTTTAAGTACCGCAGTAGCAGTTGGTATCTTTACTATCTGCACTTAGTTATCACTGTGTTATCTGCTGTGTTACATAGGACTCCATGTACATTTACTATCTTTACTTACAGACTTGTCACTTTATTTTCTGCTGTTTCATATAACACTGCAATTATATTTACTCTGTACTCAGAGAAATGTCACTGTGTTCTGTGCTATGTTACATAGGACTGCAGGTACATCTACTATCTGTACTCAGAGAGTTATCATTGTGTTATCTGTGTTACAGAGGCCTGCAGGTACACCTGCTATCTGTACTCACATACTTGTCACTGTGTTATCTGCTGTTACATAGGCCTGCAAGTATATCTTCAATCTGCAACAGTTTGCCGCGACTGTGGCACCAGAATCATGAAACATCCAACCCTGCTTGTTAATTTATTTTCATATTTGTTATATGAGGGACCATTGGGCCTCAGTGTTGTTCACGCTGAGCAGAAATGATGGACGCCAAAGATGTTGGAGAAGTCAAGGAGAGCACTATGCATCAGCCACTGTTGTCACCAAATGAGCCTTTGGTGGTAGTGGTATTACAGTGTGGGCAGATGTGTCTAATCAATACAGAACTGCCCTACACTTTGTGAATGGTTCAGTGACAAGCCCATATTACTTGAATAACATTATTAATCCAGTCATTGTGCCTCTGCATGAACAACACAGGCCTTATTTCATCTTCATGGATTCATGGATGACAATGCACCAGCTCATCGAGGTCGCATCATTAGGGAATGGCTGCTGGAGACTGGAGTACCTCAAATGGAGTGGCCTGCACTTTCTCCAGACCTGAACCCCATTGAAAACTTAGGGGATCAGCTAAATCGCCGTTTAGAGGCTCGTAACTCTGTACCCTAGAATCTCAATTACCTGAGGGTCACCCCTTCAAGAACAGTGAGATGCCATGCCTCAACAGATAATAAGTTGACTTGTGAACAGCATGAGATGTAGTTGACAATCTGTAATTAATGCTGAAGACCACATGACAAGTTATTGAGACATTGACATCTTTTGTGGGGGTATACCCACCACTGTTGTTGGCTTTTGATTTTATCCATCTGTCTATTACAGTATCTATCTATCTATCTATCTATCTATCTATCTATCTATCTATCTATCTATCTATTCTAATCTATTCTAATCTATTTCTATTATATATCTATAGTAGCTATACATTATCTGGCTAGATAGCTATGAATTTATCTATCATCTATGTATGTATCTATTATCTAACTACAGTATTTATTTATCTCTCTCTTTCTTTCTCAAAAATTTGATTTGGTTGGTTTGCCCTATTTTACCGAAAAAATTTGATCTGAATTTATTTGTGGCAAATCATGTAAAAAAAGCTATTTTCTGGCTGCAGAGAGCCTGTATAGAGATGTAGAACACTGTGCCTTGTATTAACATGCATAGGGAGTCAGTATAACACGCAGATGACAGACGTCGCTCTTAGAATCACTGCACACTTCACTTATTAGGGCAGTTATGGGGCCAAAACTGACCAAATAACTTAAAGGGGTTGTCCCACGAAAAATATTCTACAGTTTTCAAACCAGTACCTGGATCTGAATACTTTTGTAATTACATGTCATTAAAAATTTTGTATAGCCACTGAGTTATTCAATAAAATGTATCTGTATAGGACCACTTAATTTATTATTTCTTTGACCTATTCACTGAGCAGGCCGCACATGCTCAGATTCAACTTTTAACTGCCTCCTGAGCTGTGATAGGGAGAGCTGAGACACGCCCCCTTAGCTGCAGCAGAAAAGACACTCCCCTTAAGCTGCCAGCTTGATATGAATCTAGTAGAGCAATGAATGGGGAGATCTCTGGATCCATGTGAGGTACAGGGCTGGTTCTAGCTTTGTTAAAAAGAGGTTGTCATGTACTATATGATGTCTGATTTTCATTTTTTACATTATTCGTGGGATAACCCCTTTAAGTATGAACGGAGCTTTACAGGTCGATGTTAGTCTCAAGAAGAAGCGCACTCCTTTTACAAGGTCGTCAGCTGATTCCACATAGATGTCTACAGAACCTGTTCTATTAAACACTTATATAAGTAGAGCCCCCCTACAAAGTGGTAGGGTGTCAGCAGTAAGTTTGTGTTGATGTCACTGATTATTTTGCCCTTCCTCTAAACCGTCAGAACAATAACCCCCAAAAACGTCTGTTGGGCATCTGCCTTCACTTGGTGAACATTTGGTCAGTAATCCATCAGTATTGCTAAAGCCAAAAAAAAAAAAACCAAGAGAGTATCCAAAACAGAGATGACACATGAATGGAATATTTGTATGTCTTCTGTGTTTTGTACCCACTCCTGCTTTTGGCTACCAAAACATAAGCCAGTTCTGATGCAAAATAGAGAGCATGTCATACAGGCCTTACAGCTGCTACATAGACAGGATCCATTGTGCGTCTCATTTTTTCTTCCTTTTGACACATCAGAAAAAGGGTCAAATAAATGATGATGTCAACCAGGCTAAAAAGGCAAAATAGTGGCCCAGTCATGGAGTAGGGAGGGTTGGAGCAGCATGAGAAGTCCAAAGAGTGGCCCAATGACAGAGTGGTGAGCTGGCAGCAGCATGAGGAGGCCACAGAGTGGTGATGTGGCAGCAGCATGAGGAGACCACAGAGTGGTGAGCTGGCAGCAGCATGAGGAGACCACAGAGTGGTGAGGTGTCAGCAGCATTGCAAGACCACAGAGTGGTCCAGTGACATAGTGGTGAGCCGACAGCAGCATGAGGAGACCACAGAGAGGTGAGGTGGCAGGAGCATTACAAGGGAAAAAAATACAATGCAGCAGCACTCTGCAAACCAAATAAAGTACAAAAATGCCATAGTAATAGAAAATATTCTGGTGCTAATGCTACGCTTATTTAGTAAATTTGAGATTCTTGGCAAATATATTTTGTGCAAAATTATTTGGGCCCGTCTGCCAAACGTCAAGGCGATCTCTGTAAGATGGGAACCCAACACTAAATGCTACCTGTTATGTGCCATGACGGCCACCATAAAATTCAGGCAAGAATATGCAGTAGCCACACCTCCAGTACAAGCAATGCACCCCTGACCAGCCTGTCTGCCCCATAGGCTGACTTTAATTAGTGTAAGTATAAAGCTGTAGCCTGCTCTCCCTGCACTCCCTGGGAGCCTTTTGGCACTAGGAGAGGTATAGAGTGAACTCTCATTGTATTTAGTGGTAGCCATTTGGCACCAGGTGAGGTATAGTGTGGACCCAGCATGCATGTGGAACCTGCACTCCCTGAATTTTATGGTGGCCCTCATGGCACATAACAGGTAGCATTTAGTGTTAGGTTCCTGTCTTACAGAGATCACCCTGACGTTTGGCAGATGGACCCAAATAATTTTGTACCAAATATATTTACCAAGAATCTCAAATTTACTAAATAAGCGTAGCATTAGCACCAGAATATTTTCTATTACTATGGCATTTTTGTACTTTATTTCGTTTGCAGAGTGCTGTTGCATTGTATTTTTTTTCCCTTTGTGTATCTAGCTGTGGCAGCGTGCACCTGCACAATGGGATGTGCTGACTGACCCCCCTTTTTCTTTGCAGGAGCATTACAAGACCACAGAGTGGCCCAGTGACATAGTGGTGAGGTAGCAGCAGCATGAGGAGACCACAGAGCGGTAATGTGACAGCAGCATGACAAGACCACAGAGTGGCCCAGTGACATAGTGTTGAGGTGGCAGCAGCATAAGGAGACCACAGAGTGGTGATGTGGCAGCAGCATAAGGAGACCACAGAGTGGCCCAGTGACATAGTGGTGAGCCGGCAGCAGCATGAGGAGACCACAGAGTGGTAAAGTGGCAGACGCATGAGGAGACCACAGGGTGGCCCAGTGACATAGCGTTGAGGTGGGGTGAAGTACCAGCTGAAGATGGTGGGTGGCAGTAGAAGTACCTGGCAGCAGGTGTGGCATCAGGCGGGTGGCAGCATCAGAATAGTAGCTGAGGCAGGTAGCCAGAAGAAACAGGTCTCTTTTGTCAAAGTGTAGGCGTGGCACCATGGATGATCTAGTCTTATGCATCAGGCACTGGTGTTTTAAAATCCTGGCTGATCCACGCCCGATTCATGTTCACAAAGGACAATTTCTCCACATTTTGGGTGGACAGGCAAGTTCTCCTTGGGGTAACTATGGCCCTCTCAGCGCACCTGCTCTGATGCCACACTGCTGGCACACTTTCTTCAGTAAGTGGGTGAAGAAAACTGCTCATCAGCGACTCTAGACTTAAGTAGCTGCTGATGGAGCTGGTACTACTCCTGCCCTCCCCCCTGCAGCCATGGTAGTGACACGTGAGTGCAGAGGGCCCAGATCTGCGTGGGGATAGGCGATGGTCAACTGACTACATAGGATGTCTCGACAGTAGTTCAGTTTCAGTTTGTTTTCCCTTTTAGCAGCTGTAAAAAAGGCCCCAATTTTTGACCAGTAGAAAGAGTCTAACATGGTGGAGAGCCAGTTGTCATCCCTCTACTTAATGGTGACAATTCGGCTGTCCCTACGTAAGCAAGTGAGCATGCATCGGGCCATTTGCGCAAGTGACTGTGAGGGACTCCCTGCCTCCATCTCCACTGCATACTACCACTGTGTGTCTGGGTCCTCTGCCTCATCTTCCTCATCGCCTTGTAGCTCCTCTGGCTGCTCCTGCTCCTCCTCTCCTTTCACCTGTGTAAAAAACCACAAACCGCACATTGCTTGTGATCAAATGTCCTCCTCTTCCTCTAGTCCAGCCCCCACAGGGCTTATGTGGCCATGAGATGTAGTCGCCACATCTCCTGTCCCCTGGCTAGCCAGATTTAGCAGCATCTGTTCCAGGATATGAATCAGTGGAATGACGTTGTTCATCCCGTAGTCCTGGCGACTGACAAATAAAGTGGCCTCCTCAAAGGGCACGAGCAAACAGCAGGTGTCACACATAAGCTCCTACTAGCTAACATCGAAGTTACACAGGGGAGTACCTCTGTCTGCCTGTATCATCAAGAAATCATTTATGGCCTTTCTTTGTTCATATCATCTGTTCATATGGATGGTGGAATTCCAAAGGGTGGAAACGTTGCATATCAGCCTATGTTGGGGGATGCTGTTCTGCTGCTGCAGCTCAAAGAGGCTATGCTTTGTGGTGTACGAGTGGCTGAAGTGCATGCAAAGTTTCCTGGCTATTTTCAGGATGTCTCGAAGATGAGCTTCAGTCGAGTTGTCGAGGAGAAAGCCAAGATTCGATTTCCTGATGAAGGATGCGGAGTAGTTTCTCTCATGTGTGACTCAGTTCGCCCAGGCAAACTAGGTGCAGAACAGCGTGACACCGCTGTGCCCTGCACATGTAGTATACTGGAGAGGCACTGTGAATTGTCTCTGCAGTGGAGGCTGAGGACACAGTGGAGGATGAGGAGGCAGAGGCGAACATTGTCGCAAGACCAAAGGTGTGAGAACGTGGAGGCTGAAGCGACGTCGCCTGGCCAAGTTGATGGTTTGGCTGTGCAGGAACCACATTTACCCAGTGGGCCGTAAAGGACATATATTGTCCCTGACCATAGTTACAGCTCCACACGTTAGCATTCCCGTGCACTTTTGCAGACACTGACAGGCTCAAGGACTGGCCCACCTTCTGTTCTACATATGTGTGCAGGGCTGCTACTGCTTTTTGGGCAAAGAAATAATGGCTTGGGACTCTCCACCTCGGCTTGGCACATCAGTTCTCTGAAAGGTGCAGAATCGTCCACTTGTAAAGGGAGGGACTGCAGCACCAGCAACTTGGCCAGGAGCATGTTCAGCTTCTGCGCCGTTAGATTAGTACACATATACTGTTTTCTCTTGGCAGTCGCTTTGGTGATCGATTGCTGACGGAATGACTAACGAGGAGGAGGAGGAGCAAGACCCTTCGGCTGAGGTGGTGGAGCCTTTACTACATGAAATTTGGTGTGTGCCACTGGGTGACGCAGCGGTTGCTGTGGCAGCAACACTCCGCACTGACTGTCTGCTACCCTTGCTCAACTACTTTCTGGGCCGGTAGGCTCCTGCAAAGCGGGTGGTCTATCCCGGATATGTTTGGCTCCCAACTTCCCACTGCTGCCACCCTGCTGACTCACAGCCATGCTGCCACCCTGCTGGCTCAGTCACTTCCTCACACGCAAGCTGCCACCCTCTTCTCTTGATGATGATGATGATGATGATGATGAAGCCCCTTCTTCACCCAGCTCCCAAGTGCTACAGCTACATCATCATCATGATCCGCTACTGTCTGACCGTTCGCCACACCTGGTCCCATGTGACTCTCATCATCACTACTTGCCCGCCTACCGGTGGATGTCTCCTCCAGATCTTGACTGGTAGCTGCCGACTGTCCCATAGTAGCTTGTCCTCGCTGAAAAGTGGAGCCGAGCCTACGGCATATAATACTTCTCGCGCTGAGGGAACTGAAAATGACAGAGGAAGGTTGAGGACAGGTGGGGGAATGCCAATTATGACATATATTTTTTCCTTTTTTTCCTATTTCTACACCCTAAAAAATGAAATATAACAATCACAGTTCACAGCAGAACGGCTAATGGGACATACGTATATTTCCTTTTTTATACACCACCTAAATGGCATTTAAGACATTTTTTTTCTGATTAATAAAATCTCCCCCCCCAAAAAAAAATAATGAATTAATTAATCACAAGTCACTGCAGAACGGCAATTAAGACGTATTCTTTTTCCTATTACTACACCCCCAAAAAAGAAATATAACAATCACAATTCACCGCAGAATGGTTAATGGGACGTACATATATTTCCTGTTTACACACCACGTAATACAATGTAATACAATGTAACTTCACTGCTGAATGGCAATTATGACATATATGTTTTCCTTTTTTTCCTCTTATTTCTACAACTCCAAAAAAAGAAATATAACAATCACAATTCACCGCAGAACGGCTAATGGGATGTACGTATATTTCCTTTTTATACACCACACAAATTGCTGTAGTACACTGTTACTTCATGACTGAATGGCAATTAAGACATATATATTTTTTCTGATTAATAAACCCCCCAAAGAAAAAAAATATAATAATAATCACAATTCACCCCAGAACGGCTAATGGGACGTACAACCCCCCCCCCCCCAAAAAAAAAGGAAAACAATGTAAATTCAATGCAGGAAGGCTAATAGGATGTACGTATCTATCCTATTAATACACCCCGTAAATGACTGTAGTACAATGTAACATCACCGCTGAACAGCAATTATTACATATATTTTTTCCTTTTTTTTCCTATTAATACATCCCCCCCCCAAAAAAAGTAAAACAATGTAAAATCAATGCAGAACGGCTAATAGGACATATGCAGCTTTCCTATTAGTACACCCCGTAAATGGCTGTATCACTCCGAACTTGCATCCCAATCACAAGCAAGGTTTGCTGGAATTAGTTATTAGAGATGAGTGAATCTATTCGCTGCTTCGTAGATTTGATACGAATCTTCGCAATTTTCTACTCCGAAGTGAATCCAGATCTTTTCAGATTCGCTCCGTTCGAATCTTAAATGTTCTTAAACCTTTGTACGCAAACGCTACGTACTTGTCCAATGAATTGTACGCTAATGCTATGTATCAGTTAATTTATTCGTTGATGCGTACGAATTCAGTTAATTAGCTAACTTTTACTGTATGCTCGTTATTTGTGCGGAAATTATTTGTTCACGGTGAGAGTGGCAAAATCCCCGGGAAGAACCCGGTCACCTGACCTAGTGGGAAGGACCTGCTCTGATTGGCCCATAGGCTCGGTAAGACAGTGACGCACAAGTTGTGCTGCGACTGCTGAGACGAGCAGAAGCACTGTGAGTTTTGAAAGACAAAAAACAGTACTATGGAAATTGTGGTGTTGTTCTGGGCATCCATAATACACATATCAGGGACAGTGCAAGGCCAGTGCAGGGCTAGTAATATTAATCAGGCAGGGAAAGAGAAAGGGAGAGAGACAGGGAGAGAGACAAAGAACTGCAGGGCCACAGTCAAGTGAAAATGTCTGGCATGGAGAAGCAAAAGGGTTCCACTTCCAGCCAGACCTCGAGCTCCAAAGAAAAGGAGAAGGTGGCACAGGCAAGCAGTAGCAAAGGACATGTAGCCGCAGCTTCTACCGGTGGAATTCGTAGTAGTTGGCCACTGTTCCACCAGACTAACCCACCAAGGCGCAAAATTGTTATAGAGGAGAAAGTGGATGAGGTAGTGGAGTGGATGGCTCATTCATCTCAATCACAGCTGGATGACGTGCTTTCTTCTGCTGATACAGTATCATGTAGCCAGGGGTCAGACTCAGAGCGTTTCTCCTGCTCCACCATTCTGCTCCAGCAAAGCCCGTCATTTTCTACCTTCTCTCTGCCTTCAGTGCCCCCTCCTAGTGGTGTTCCTTCTGCATTTTATCAAATAAAAGGCCACCGAACCCCATCGAACAATCCGATATTGAGGAAAGCCTCCCTGATGATTTTTTAGAGAGCAGTCAGAGTTTCCTATTTGTCCTTGAAAAGACACTGTCGCTCATGCAGTGATGCAGGGGAGCCCCAACGACAAAGTTCTATGGAGGTGCAGGAGGAGGATGAGGATGAGGAGCTTCAGGTGGAGGAGGGGGAGAAGGAGGAGTTTGATGATGACCAGGAGGTGGAGACACAGTTGGAGGAGCTGGAGGATGACGATGACACCTTCAGGGACAATCAAGTGTCTCAGAGAGAGGCTGAGATGGAAAGAACTGGCTCCTTGGGCACACTGGTCAGGATGGCGAGCTGTATGCTCACATGCTTACGGAGTGACAGGCGTATCCTAAAAATAAGGCAGACTGACGAATACTGGCTTGCGATGCTTCTGGACCCGCGGTATCACTCCAACATGGTTGATTGTTTTCCTCCCTAGGAAAGGGAGGAGAAATTATCTTCATACTGGGAGAAGCTATGTACTAACCTGGCCACAGCTTTCAGCCAGCCCCAGCCTGCTGCCAGCGTCTCTGAAAGGGAGCTCCGGCAGAGTCGCCCACCTCCTTCCACAACCAGCAGCAGCCATGAGTATGATACAACAATTTTTTTCCGCCTCCCAACAGCCACAGCCAAGTGAGCAGGCCCAGTCCACCCGCCTCAACGACCAGGTTCAGGCTTACCTGCAGTCTGGCTCTGAAAGCCTGTTCTCAGACCCCCTTGACTTCTGGGCAGCCAGAATACAACAGTGGCCGGAACTTGCCCACTATGCACTAGGGCTTCTTTTCTGCCCAGCCTCAAGTGTCATGTCGGAGAGGGTTTTAGCGCCGCTGGGGGGTGGTGACACCCAAACGGACCAAACTGTCACCTGGCAGTGTCCAAAAAAACACCTTTATAAAAATGAATCAAGGCTGGATTACCTCCGATTTT
The DNA here is from genome assembly GCA_900303285.1 of Rhinella marina. Lineage (NCBI taxonomy): Eukaryota > Metazoa > Chordata > Amphibia > Anura > Bufonidae > Rhinella > Rhinella marina. Next base: position 16,875 of record ONZH01029096.1, read on the forward strand.
CACACTCCTCTTGCTGAGGCAGATGATTAGATAAGGCCTGGTAGACCAAAATAGTCAGAGTTTCTTCCCACTGTTGCTGTCAGCCGGCCCATAAAGGTGCATGCCAAACGTCTCGTGTCATCGGCTGAGCGAACCCGAACTCCCCAAAACAAAACCCCAAAAATGTTATTAAAATCCAAAAACTGCTGTCTACCTCTGCCTCCATTTTCAACATTAGCACTTAGCAGGCTAGCAGCTGTTGTTATACTACACTGTTCTTAGTTCTATTTAGTATTCGTAAATTTGCTTTGAAGCCTTTCCTCCAAAAAAAACTATAATAAAAAAAGAAAAAATTGTATTAAAAAATAAAATAGTTACACTGTTGTCTACCTCCACCTCCCGTTACAAGTTACAGAAAGAGGGAGATTGTGATCCCTCTGTATAGAGCTCTAGTGAGACCACATCTGGAATACTGTGTTCAGTTCTGGAGACCTCACCTGCAAAAGGATATTGCTAAAATAGAACGGGTCCAAAGAAGAGCTACAAAAATGGTGGAAGGTCTAAAGCATAGAACTTATCAAGAAAGACTACGAGTTCTTAATATGTATAGTATGGAGGAAAGAAGAGAAAGGGTGGACATGATTGAAACTTTTAAATATGTTAAAGGACTCAATAAAGTTCAGGAGGGAAGGGTTATTAATAAGAAACTGAACACAAGAACAAGGGGGCACAATATGAGGTTAGTTGGGGGAAAAATCAAGAACAACATTAGAAAATATTATTTCACTGAAAGAGTAGTAGAAGCTTAGAACAAACTTCCAGCAGAGGTGGTTGATACATCCACAGTAACTGAATTTAACATGCCTGGGATAAACATGTATCTATCCTAAGATAACAATAAAAGGATAATAAAAGGGCAGACTAGATGGACCAGGTGGTCTTTTTCTGCCGTCAATCTTCTATGTTTCAATCTTCTATGTTACATTAGCAGAGATTGTTATCCTCCACCGCAGTTAGTTCTATTTACTATTCACTCTGTGCTGTGCTGATGTACCCCGTCCCCTACTACTACTGGCCATGGCACCCATGAAAAGCCCATATATAATTTTCACAGCCTATCTTTACAAGGTAGAATGTTTACATGCTTGTTGTCCAAACAAGTCAAGCCTTTTTCTCTCTCTATAATACGGGAACCGGAGTGTGCGTAATTTATTGCTTGGCCTGAAGACACCCTGTGTTCATTAATCCGGGAAAATGGCATATGTACAATTTTTGGAGGCTCTGGCCTAAACAGACAACCCTGTCTTCTTCACACTAATGCGGGCTCTGGCCTATGCACAATTTTTGGAGGCTCCGGCCTAAACAGACAACCCTGTCTTCTTCACACTAATGTCTGCTCTGGCCTGTGCACAATTTTTGGAGGCTCCAGCCTAAACAGACAACCCTGTCTTCTTCACACTAATGCGGGCTTTGGTCTATGCACAATTTTTGGAGGCTCCGGCCTAAACAGACAACCCTGTCTTCTTCACACTAATGTAGGCTCAGGCCTATGTACAATTTTTGGAAGCTCCGGCCTAAACAGACAACCCTGTCTTCTTCACACTAATGTCTGCTCTGGCCTGTGCACAATTTCTGGAGGCTCCGGGCTAAACAGACAACCCTGTCTTCTTCACACTAATGCGGGCTCTGGCCTATGCACAATTTTTAGAGGCTCTGGCCTAAACAGACAACCCTGTCTTCTTCACACTAATGCAGGCTCTGGCCTATGCACAATTTTTGGAGGCTCCGGCCTAAACAGACAACCCTGTCTTCTTCAAACTAATGCGGGCTCTGGCTTATGCACAATTTTTGGAGACTCCGGCCTAAACAGACAACCTTGTCTTCTTCACACTAATGCGGGCTCTGCATTTTTGGAGGCTCTGGCCTAAACAGACAACCCTGTCTTCTTCACACTAATGTGGGCTCTGGCCTATGCACAATTTCTGGAGGCTCCGGGCTAAACAGACAACCCTGTCTTCTTCACACTAATGCGGGTCTGGCCTATGCACA